>APFE030144671.1:0-21311 GCA_000404065.3 Pinus taeda | reverse complement strand
GAAAACCTTTCTAAGCCAACCTTAGCCACCAATGTTCACCATAAGCTACATCACTTTAATTTTTCTCTTTTTGTATGATTAACATTGATTTATTTAAAACAATCTAGGGTCGTCATTTTCTATGATACAATAGAGGACAAAGCCAGTGAATCATGTCATATCTAGATTCTCAATCATGGATATTAGTTAAGGGGTAGATAATGGTTGGGAATCCCCTTCCACCTCCAACTATCAAAAATTGAGTTGATAGGCCAGATTTGACCCTATTTTCATTTCTTGGATCTTTGTTAAAGTATTATTATCAACAAATATATTAGTTGCAAAAATTACCACTAGGAATTTATGGTTGTTATGTAATATACCTATACACCAACTATGCTTATGCTTGAGTTACCCCTTAAAGCCTAGTCAAAGTTAAGTTTGATTAATGGATGTATTTCAAAGCAAAGCAAGAGACAAGCGGGAACATAGCTTATTGTATAGTAAGGGAGGTGAAGAAAGGTATATAGGAATCTTTATTTTATTTATTATTATATATTTTCATTATTATTTTTTCTTCCCTAATTTTGTCAGTAGGATCTTCGTGGTTATATATATATATATTATATTTATATTATATTATATATATAAATATATATCTATATATAATATTATATATAATATAATATATTTCACTCGCTTTTCTATAAAATTATGTATGTTAATTTTAGTCTCTCCATCTCTAAATTCTTCTATTTACTTATAAAACAAACTTTTCTAAGCCAATCTTAGCCACCAATGTTCCCCATGACATACACCACTTTAATTTTTGTCTTTTTGTATGATTAACATTGATTTATTTAAAGCAATATAGGGTTGTCATTTTCTATGATACAATAGGGGACAAAAACCAATGAATCATGTTAATATCTAGATTCTCAACCATATATATTATTTGAGGGGTAGATAATAGTTGGGAATCCCCTTCAACCTCCAATTATCAAAATTTGAGCTGATAGGTCAGACTTAACTCTATTTTCATTGCTTGGATCTTTGTTAAAGTATTAGTATCAACACATATATTGGTTGCAAAAATTACCACAAGGAATTTATGGTTGTTATGTAATATACCTTTACACCAACTACGCATGGGTTACCCCTTAAAGCCAAGTTAAAGTTAAGTTTGATTAATGGATGTATTTCAAAGCAAAGCAATATATAAGTGGGAACATAGTTTATTGTATAGTAAGAGAGGTGAAGAGAGGTATATAGGAATCTTTATTTTATTTATTGTTATTTTTCATTATTATTTTTTCTTCCAAATTAATTTCGCAGGTAGGATATCTTAGTGGTGAAATATCTTGAAACTATATATATATATATATATATATATCTTACTCACCTTTCTCTATCAAAATTTGTATTGTTATTTTAGTTTCTCCATCTTATTCTTCTATTTACTTGTAAAGCAAACTTTTCTAAGCCAACCTTAGCCACCAATGTTCACCATAACATACACCACTTTAATTTTTCTCTTTTTGTATGATTAACATTGATTTATTTAAAGCAATCTAGGGTTGTCATTTTCTATGATACAATAGGGGACAAAAGCCAATAAATCATGTTAATATCTAGATTCTCAATCATCCCTTCAACCTCCAACTATCAGAAAATGAGTTGATAGGTCATAGTTAGCCCTATTTTCATTACTTGGATCTTCGTTAAAGTATTAGTATCAACACATATATTGGTTGCAAAAATTACTACAAGGAATTTATGGTTGTTATGTAATATACCTTCACCAATTATGCATGGGTTACCCCTTAAAACCTAGTTAAAGTTAAGTTTGATTAATGGATTTATTCGAGGTCTCTAGTGATCCATTATATGATTTGTAAACACTAGGAATTTGATTTGAGCCTAATTTTTTCCTTTGGGATCCTTAATTTCTCGCATGTGTTTGCCTCATGACCCTAAATATTAATTTCATGGTCCTTCCATTCCTTAGCTATTTAGATTCTTGCACACTCAATTATGCAATTAAAAATAGTTGTTGAAAATTGTTCTTGATGCCTAGAGTTTTTTTTTTTTTTTTTCTCCTTTCACAAACTCCCTCGAATAAAACCCAACACTATATTCCCTACATGATTCAACAATGAGATTTGAAAGGGTTCCTTGGGCTATCTTTGAATCATTTCATCTACTTAATTTGCATTGGTCTCTTCACTTTTTAAGATAAATGCAACTTCATCCCAACATGTTTTGGCTTCAAAAACATATGGTAGAGAGATGAAATATTCTCTTTTGCATTTTTTAATAAATGGTAGATAGAAAACCTCCTCAATCTCATTTTTTTTTTAAATTTACCACTTTCTTCAAATAATAACCCTAAAGTTCTACCACTTTTAAGATTTTCCACAAATATTGGATGTCAAATTAGTTGAGATTGTTTTTAAATACTAAGAAAAAATTATCTATTATTATCATTCGTTATTGTGAATCTATATTAGTGAGATTAATTTTTTAGGAATTGGAGATTAATTTTTTTGGAATTACTACTTGTTGTAAAAATATTCTTCCCAAATTAGAGCCTTTGAGATTCATTTTTTTGGAATTACTACTTGTTGTAATAATATTCTTCCCAAATTAGAGCCTTTACATCTTCATGTAGCTCAATTGTACACGATTCTAGTATAGTCCAAATTCATTTAAAGATACATGTGTTACATTGGCGTTTTATTTAGGTTTAACATTGATTAAACAATGTACATCCATCTTTAATAAATGTGTGAAATACCATACAACTTGTGCCTATGTAGGAAGGTCATGTTGATTTGAAGAATTATTTCAGAAAAAATGAAATAGGAAGCAAAATTGTTATATTAAACATAAGCCTTTTATTTACATCGAGTATATTTAATTTTAAAAATATTATCTCATAATATGTTTTTGTTTTTGGTAAAATGAATTTGTTGTTTAAATCTCTACTCTTCATTCATTTTGGCAATTATGCAAGTTAGATATCAAATTGATGTATGAGATGTGAGATAAAGTATCTTTTTTGCATAATTATTTGATTTGCAAGAGTTCATAGAGTCGTAATATTCTATTTTTTTTGGATTTGAACCTATAACCTCTTACAAGGAAACACATATTATTAACCATTAAACCTACTCAAAATATACATCTATAAGCTTGTAAAGCTAATTTAATTAGAAAAATTAGAGGAGCTACGAAGAAAGCCAAAAATACCCAATTATTCAAACATGTCCTATATTTGTTTTGTAACCTCCTCACGAGAAAGATTTCCAAGCTTGCAATCATATGTGTGCATAATATTCAAAATTGAAAAACACTTCTATAGAAGAATGATATAAAACAATTTATTACGAAATAATTTTAATATTAAAAAGACATGAAATCACTAAAAATAATAGAATGTATAAGTATATTGAAATATTATTAAATAATATTTTAATCCTTTTATATTATAAATAAATCAAAACATTTTTCAAATTTAAATTAGAAATTATAACTTAGTTGGTTAATTATCCCATCTAAATTTAAATGGTCATATATATAGATACACACATACACGAGTAGTCTAACTAAGAGATGAAATTATCTTTTTTCAAATATTTTTTATAGTTATATTTGTCCAAATCTATTATAGATTTCTAAGAATCTTAATTTCAAGTTGTTTAGTTTGAAAATTTTGAATGCCTTGAGGTTTTTCATGGTGTTGAATGCATTTATAAATTCAAAAGTGCATTTTAAATAACATGAAATCACAATTTTGCTAGAAATTGTATTATCAGATTCTACAAAAAAAAAACATTTAATCTGTTAGAATTTATATATTATATATATATATATATATATATTAACCCATTGTAAGACATGTAACGCGAAGGATAAGGGGAATTATGAAGCAATTATGGATTTAATTGTATTGCCTAATAGAATTTACTCAAAATTAATTGAAATTCTAATTTAGTGTGAGATAGTGACAACCATGTTTGAATTTATTTTTGCTTCATTACTAACAATTGTGTTTTATAGGTTCAAAGGATATGTAAGATGGTGATATATATTATATATATATATATATATAATTATATAATGAAATTCGTAAAATCCATAATTGCTTTCATGATTCCCTCTTTATCCTCTTGTGTACACATCTTACAAGACAAGAAGACATCACGTCACAAGGAGACACAAATTGTAAGGTGGAAACCCATATGAGAAAAAACCACCATCCTTCTTCTTCTTTCTCTTCAATTCGCTACAACAATTTGCAGGCCCAGACCTGTTGGAGGCAACTATCCCCAAAATATGCAAGTTGCCATTTTTGGTAGGATACAACCTGATTAAGGCTCCAACCTCAATAATAAGTAACCTCCTTCTTCAACTTACTTGTGGATATAATGTCCATTCCTAAATTATTTTGGAACAAGATTTATTTCTACATTTTGGGGGCTAATTTTGGTGAAGTCGGGGTCCATTTGATTTTTGATAGAAGACTTAGGAGTTAGAGACAAGTTAGCTTTATATTACTTTGTTTTGTTAATGATATGTGGGGACCACTCACATAAGAAATACGCACTCCCTAAGCCAATGATTCGAAACGTATGAGAGGGAAGAAAAGGCGGGAAGAAAGACTCCACAAAAGTTATAAAAGGAAGACATCACACTTCATTTGGCGTTCTTGGCTTATCGAACTTGATTATGTTGCTTGAGATGTTTAGTCAGGTCACTTATTGTTTAGCAAGAGTTTTCCAAGCAGAGAACTCACCCTTTATTCGAGGGACTTCAAGTCCCACCCTAGAGAGGTTCATCCATTATCATCCAGAGAATATTTGTAGAGAGATTTCCAGCATTTGTATTCAGTTTGCCCCAACAGTGCGTATTTCTGGAGGACGCAATAGTGGATCTAGTGCGGCCATTGCAACATTCTTCCATAGGGATATTACCTAGAGAAATTAGGAGAAGAAGGACCAATAGGTCTGTTGGTTGTTGAGTGAGTTTGAGCGCTGGAAGTGGCATCAATATTCAGGAATGACTTTGCAGACTCTGTGGCTAGCGCACAAGAGAGAACTTGGGCATACGTGAAAGATAGAGTTTCAACCATTGGAGTTGTTGATTGGCAGGAGAAATAAGGGAAGTATTGGTGGGGTTGATTACTACATTTCAGGAGCATCTAGGGAGGATTTTGCTGGTGTAATGGTAAGTAGTGTGCTTCAACATATTTGGACGGCGTAGGGCCTTTTGGGGGTCGATTTTGGAAGTTCAAAACCAGCCCAAACTGGTTTTTATGGGTTTTTGACAAGGACCCTAGATATAAAATTTTAGAATTTTTTGAGCACCGAAGGTGGGGTTTTCAGCCATATCTTTGCAGCACATAGTGCATAATTGCTAAGGACTATACAGTGCCTTTTTGGGGGTCAATTTTGGAGGGTCAAAACCAGGACAAACAATTTCTGGGTTTTTTAAAAGGAACTCAGAAATAAATTTGAATAATTTTATGAGCACCAGAGGTGGGATTTTCAACCATATCTTTGTAGCAGACAATGTATATTTACTAGGGCAACTAAGAGCAACAGTTGAACGATTTTTGGGTTATCATTGCTTCACCTGGGCATTGCTCTACTTGCCAAAAAAGGCAAGCCCAAGTGTATTCCTTCCACATATTTGTATTCTTGCACCAATTATAATAAAATGGCTCAGTTGCATCCATATTTCTGATTATTCTGGGTGTTTACTAAATTATTTTAAAAAAATTGTGGTGTAAATTTGCTATTTTCTTGCATATCATTTATTTTCCTATTTTGGAACATTACAGTGGTAGAAGAGCCATAATCTTGGCTTAGCCTATGAGAAACCCTTCGTTCTATGACAAGGCTAGAATAAAAAAACTAAGAAACCATGGGATCCAAAGAAAGATTAGAATCAAACAAAATGGTAGTTGTAACCTTGCATGAGGTGATTAGGATGCAACAAATGATGATTGATGTGGGGGGAAAGTTGATTCATTCTGTAATTGAGAATCATGACCATTCGCAATTATAGAACAAATCCACTATGCCCAAAATTATGGGTAATGCACCAAGATGGCAAGACATGACTACAATTGATGTGGAGTTATTGAAAGCAAATTGGAGGGCATACCAATTGTTGGGTCATGACATTAAGGCATCCCTTTATTTTTGGGATTTTTTTGAAGTAAGAGGCATGCAGAAACCAATGGGGATTTAGTGGAATGATGTTGGGATGATGGAGAGGATTAAGGTAGAAGACGAGAGAGTAGTTCAAGGGGCCATGGTTGGACAGGAGACAGTTGAGCATATAGTCATTGATGAGATGTCATCCGTTGTTGAGGTATCCATTGATGAGGTATCCCAGGTTGTGACCGAGTTCTCAAGAGATAGTATCGCACCACATGTTGATGATGTGTCGGGAGACATCCCCACTTTTGATGAGGAGCTAATAGGTAGAGAGGCATCCAAATCTATGAAAGAGTTGTCAGACGACAATCACCTACAACTGACTGGTGAGCATGTCTTACATGTTGGGTTGTCTATGGAGGAGAAGTCAAAGGCTCGTGTAGAGTCCATGATGGATGAGGATGTGCAACCATCCTTTGGGCTAGCCATTGATGAGGGGCAGCATAGAGACCACACATTGGAATTTTAGCATAGTTCACTTAAGAGGCACACTTATGGTATTTACAATGTTCTTAGCACACTCTTATGCATTGGGTTGAGGGAGGAAGATTTGTCTAGACATACTAGAGGGGATGACCAAGTTATCAACACTATTGGGTCACCTTTTCCCTTTGGAGGAAGGGAACTAGAGCTACCTAATCAGATCTCATGTGTCGACCTAGATAGCGGGATGAGACGATCGAAGTTGCACAAGGTGCAACATCTGCATGTCGGGGTTGCTCTATGTGCGGGAGTTCATGCATTTGATCCCTCTCTTGGGGTTGGATGGTAATATATTCTGAGTTGGTACTTTGTGGAGTGGACTAGACTCATGGAGATGATCATAGTCTGGAGTAATGCTTAGTGGGATATCTTAGACACCCGAGGGAACTGGAGGCCAAGGTTAGCACTGGGATCCCGCTGGAGCTCCCTATCCAATATCAGACATGCAAGATGGCTATGGAATTGATGAGGTAGTTGACCCAGTGACTGAGCACATACATTCCTTAGGGGAATTGCAGTCGGAATTAGTAGAAAGGCAGTTTGTGAGAAGGCTCCATGGATTGTATTGGCATGTTGGTTGCGCATGGGGTCATAAGATGATTAAAATTCTTTGGTAGGAGATGGTTGGAGGAGGTGGCATGGGTAGGCCACCGAACCAGAGATTGTATGGAGATGATGTTCTCCCATTGAGGTTTAGGACTCAAGGGTCACAGAGGATTGACACAATAGAGATATCCCCTCTATCAGGAGTGGAGTTAAGATGCTCAGGTCTACCATGATGGATGAGGGGATATGACGTGTGTCATGGTGGGGTCACTAGCAGAGTGGCAAACACTTTGGCACATGTGGGATACCATATGTTACAAGGTGGTATGATAGTAGGCAATGGTATACACGTCTGGACAAAGTCAAGTCATAGCGTCCAGTGTTATATAAAGGGATGTGGCTTGATGCATATAGACTCGATTCTAGGACATAACGCCTAGTGGTGTGCAGGGCTATGCAACGAGGAGAAGTGTTCTACAAAGGAGCATGGAGATGCACCGTGCTATACCACAGAATGTCGGTTTACATTGTGGGGTAGGAGGAGTGACTCACATCACATTGGGGATGTGTGGGGAGTGGCAGGTGCAAATACACAGGATGGTACATGATGGTATAGACATAGATGGGGGTATCTAATGGTGCATAGGGACAGGTTGCAACATACAGTGGCATGTCGACGAATGTGCTGGTATGCAGTGACACATGATTCAATGCAGCACGCTCTTGGAGTGTTGCCTCCAGGGAGACTTATGGACAGGGACAATCGCTGTACCTTTGGACGCAAATAACCTAGGATCGTTGAGGACATTGTTGAGCATCTGGGGACACCATGTCTAGTGGAGGTAGGACCTTGAGGGGGTTATCAGTAGATCTGAGGCAAGGAGAGAGTCATACGTAGGATTACTCTTGAGAATTCTGACAGACTCTTGATCATACTCTTTGGGACATACCCACCCATCATCCTCCACTATTGCTTACAGTTGCAAAGGGTTTGGATGTTTCCCTTTGATACTCTCCATTAAGGAAGCAGGGCATGGGAGGCTCACCCTATGCAATTGGATGAGACATTGTGTGTCATAGGCCGAGAGGAGACTCTTTAGTTGATACACTTGGTAGGTGAACACGTTGACGGTTACAGGCTTAGGGATGGCATGGTTGATTGTCGAGGTAGCATATGTTCCACCCCTAGGCTCACACTTGGGGAGGTGACTAAGAGGGAGTTACATGGTGCTTTTTCAGCTTGGACATCTTGAGGGGTTAGGTGAGCATGAGGTGTGGAGGACGGTATTCCTTGTTGGTAGGATGATGCCTAGGATTTTTGCAATACACGAGCACATCATCAGGAGTTGGGATAACATATCTCTCTATGTGATTTGGTAGGCACAGAGCCGCTGGATATTCACGACACAGGTTCTTGATGCTCGATGCTTACCTATTGGATATCTACATGAGGCAGAGACAGGGCACAGAAGGATCCCAACAACTAGCATCATATCACAGCGACATGCATAGAGGATTGGGGATTGTTAGGACCTCCAGTATGGTTATGGGATCCATCGATCTAGTGGATTGGTTGGATACTCCACTCCTCAGTGAGCATGTTTGGGATAATAGGCAAACTGATTCATTCACAGGCGGACACATGGGGGATTAGCGAAACCCTCACCATAGGATGAGGTAGATTGTTTCTTAGGGTTAGGGCTAGCCATGGAGTGATAGGCGGAGACACTGTTGAGTCACTTCGGCAAGATTGGCCTAGCCTCAATCATCGCATAGATTATGGCCAAGAGTTATGGGAGAAGAGGCTCTGGTACAAGAATGTTAGGTAGTCAGTCATGGCCAAAGTGTCACGATGCTAGCAGGATAGGTTCCTTTTGCGATAGGCAGGGGATTTTAGCATAACAGGGTTGAGCAATTTAGCTACTTGTTACAAAACCAACTCACAAAAATATAGAAAATATATATCAATGCCTTAGAATTCAGCCTCTTCGAGGGGGCAACCTCCTTTACATTACACAAATGAACAATTCTTCGATGATACAAATGACAAGACCTCCTTTCTATATATAGGAGTCTAAGGGGTCATAATATAATCAGAGCCGACACAACAATAATAATGTAAGGGCACAATAATAACAATAGTGGGCTTCTATGGGGCATAATAGTAACAATATGGGGATTACATCAGTACAACAATATAATAAGGGGGTTGTACTAATAACAATAAGGGGTTACACTAGTAGTATAGGGGCCTAACATGCCCCTCTCCTTCAAAAAGTGTTGTCCTTAACACTTGAGTAGTTATTGATGCTTATGTATAAAAATTTTGTCCTCCCAATTGGAATCTTTAGTGGGTAAGTTATTCCACTTGATGAGATACTCTGAAATTGATTGATTTTGTAGTTGTCGGTTCTTGTTTTTGTTATTGCTCCAGGTTCCAGCATGAATTTTCCTTCCTCTTCAAGTTCTAGCAATATTGTTTGAATTGGGATCTTCTGCAACTTTTGAATGAGTGGCCACACTTCTTCATCCTTTTTCCATTCATCCCTTTCTTCACGTATCCAATCTGGTTGGATAATAGAAATAACACAAAACAATGCTTCCACATCCTCATCCTTTCTTGAGTGTGCATCTGCAACGAAATTTTGCTTCCCTTTTCTATAGATGATGTTAAAGTCATAACCCAACATATTTGTGACCCATTTTTTCTGTTCTTTTAAAGATAATATTTGTTCTAAAAAGTATTTAAGACTAGCATGATCCATTTTTACCTTGAAATGTCTTCCCAATGGGTAAGGTTGCCATTTCTTAAGTGCGTGTAGTATTGCCAAGATTTCCTTCTAGTAAATAACTTGCTTGAGATGTAGTCGTAAAAATACCCAATCACCTACATCAAAACATTTTTCACTGAGATGTTGATCTACCTGTTGTTTCATTCGATTCTGCACCAAAGTGGCGTTATCCTTTAAAAGTTGGAGACTTGTTGTTGATGCTCGATGTGATCTTTCACTACTTGAACCTTTTTCTTCTTGATATGTCCTTCTATCTTTAGACTTTGAGGAGTGGTAACTTCTTCCAATGCTTTATAAAATATGGTCAAATTCATTTCTTGATGCACGATGCGATCTTTCACTTCTTGAACATTTTTCTTCTTGATATGCCCTTCTATCTTGATAGTTTGAGGAGTGGTAATTCCGGCCAATGCATTACAAGATATGGTTGGATTCATTTCTTCTTTCTCGATGTGATATTTCACTTGAACCTTTTTCTTCTTGATATGTCCTTCTATCTTGAGAGTTTTAGGAGTGGTAATTCTTGACAATGCTTTACAAGATATGGTCGGATTCATTTCTTGATGCTCGATGTGATCTTTCACTTCTTGAACATTTTTCTTCTTGATATGTCCTTCTATCTTGATATTTTAAGGAGTGGTAATTCTTTCCAATTCTTTACAAGATATGGTCGGATTCATTTCTTCTTTCTCTGGGGTTGGGTCCTGGCGTATATCCTCTTCTTTTGATGTTTCTTGATCCTTTTCTTCCTCGTAGAATAATTTCTTCTCAGCACACTTAAGACCTTTAGTGCATTTGCTATCACAATTATAACAAAACCCTTTTTCTCTTTTTTCTTCCAATTGTTGTGGTGTAAGCCTTGTAGGTTGTGGAAGGCTAGGAGAAGAAACACTTCCATAATTATAGTCATGAGTGGTGGGATTCCTTGTTTCCATAATTTCGCTTTCAATTTTTCTTGCCAACTCGGATGCCTCCTCCAATGAATTACATTCCCAAAAATGAACCTCATGTTGAACGTTATCCTTTAAAGTCCCTATGAAGACATCAATCCTTTGCTTCTCTGGAATATAATTTACCTTTCTATTCAATTTTTGAAAGTCCTCAATGTTCTCTTCCATTGAACCCTTTTGTTTGAGATTTATCAATTGGCTAAAGAAGGAGTTTCTCTTTGTATCCTCATAATGTGCTATCATTTCCTCCGTGAAAATTGATCACGTAACAAGTGGTTTACGAAAACAAAGCCCTTTATACCATAAAAATTGATTTGGTTCTAAATATGAAGATGCAATATGTACCGTTTGTAATAGTTGCACCTCATGTAGATCGAAATATTTCTTCATCTGTAGTGTCCAATTTACCAGATCCTTGCCATCAAACTTCCCCATCTCGCTTTTTCTTGATTTTAGGAGCTCGATATTGAAACAATTGTAACTCTGAACTTTCGGATCTTTAAGTGCTGAAATTGATACCTGCAGTACCCTCTGTGTCCTCTTTCCAATGCCACTAGTCTGATCAAATTTAGATTCTCCAAGAAAGAGTTATGCACAATCTCCCAAGATGACCTGATTATATACCTTTTCAGAAGAGTGAACTTGTATAAAGTGCCACGTGTCCCTGTTTTGATCTTTGGATCTAATAAATGTGTACAAGAAACTAAATTCCGTCTTATTTTTGTAACTTCTTACGAAATTTCAATTTGATGCTCAGAGAGATAGTTATGACGATTTTCCCAAGGTGGCCTGTTTGGAATGTAATTCGCGGGTCTGCAAAAACCCTAACTTCCTCAGACTATATCTTTGAAAATATAGCGAGACAGGATCTAAAATTCGGAGCAAAGATTCAGACCAATTTCTTCTCAAATGGGTTTTTTCTTAGCTTCTGAAACTTCGTAGTGAAATAGTTATAGCGAGAATCCCATGATGACCTGTTTTAGCTTAAATTATGGAGCTTGGAAAATCCCTAACTTCCTCATATCATATCTTTGTAAATATAGTGATACAAGCTCTGAAATTCGGACCCAAGGTTTCACACGATTTCTTCTCAAATGGGTTTTTTTTTAGCATCTGAAATGACACAAAAGAAAAGTTATAGCGAAAATTCCACAATGACCTGTTTGGAGTAGCGAAACCCTAGAATCCAAAGCTCTGATACCAAATGTTATGAAACCACCTCACAAAAATATAGAAAAGATATATCAACACCTTATAATTCAGCCTCTTCAAGGGGGCAACCTCCTTTACATTACACAAATGAACAATTCTTCGATGATACAACTGACAAGACCTCCTTTCTATATATAGGAGTCTAAGGGGTCATAATATAATTAGAGCCGACATAACAATAATAATGTAAGGGCACAATAATAACAATAGTGGGCTTCTATGAGGCATAATAGTAACAATATGAGGACTACATTGGTACAACAATATAATAGGGGGGTTGTACTAATAACAATAAGGGGTTACACTAGTAGTATAGGGGCCTAACACTACCTGCAGAGGTAGTTGTCTTCTATAGGGGAGGGTCATCCATATCTTCCATTTGGTTTTAGTGATTCATTGATGGTGTGGGGAACTTTACCAGTGTGGCAGGGTGATCGACAAGAGGAGATCGGGGAAGGCTTGGGTAGATGAGGGTTCAATTCCACCAAGATTGGATTGCATATTCAAGAGTTTACTCTTGTAGTGCATGAGATTGAATACTCAGTAAGGAAATTTCATGGGGAGTTGGGCAAAGCCTTGCGTTATTGTGATGCTCTACTTATTGCTAGTATGCAGAGGGCTTTTGGTACCTATATATGGTTGGATAGCAAGTGGAGCAAGGTGTTCTTCACAGTAATTAGGTTGGCTTGGGATCTTGATATCGATGGATTCCTTCATGTCGGGACAATACTAAGATTGGGAATGACTCAATGGTACATTTGGGACCCTGT
Source organism: Pinus taeda (assembly GCA_000404065.3). Classification (NCBI taxonomy): domain Eukaryota; kingdom Viridiplantae; phylum Streptophyta; class Pinopsida; order Pinales; family Pinaceae; genus Pinus; species Pinus taeda. The sequence continues at coordinate 8,352 of APFE030144671.1, read as the reverse complement.
TATTATTGGTGGTTATAGTAGTGATCAATAGTCAGAGAGGGCACTTGTTCAGGAATTGTTTGAGGACGAACAATTTTTGGCGAGGAGGACTATAATGTGCCTTCCTAAATTATTTTGGAACATGATTTATTTCTACATTTTGGGGGCCAATTTTGGTGAATACGGGGCCCATTTGATTTTTGATAGAAGACTTAGGAGTTAGAGGCAAGTTAATTTTATATTATTTTGTTTTGTTAGTGATATGTGGGGACTACCCACATAAGAAATACACACTCCCTAAGCCAATGATTTGAAATGCATGAGAAGGGAGAAAAGGCGAGAAGAAAGGCTCCACTAAAGTTATAAAAGGAAGACAACACATTTCATTTAACATTCTTGGCTTATCGAATTTGATTATGTTGCTCAAGCTATTTAGCCGGGTCACTTGCTGTTTAGCAAGAGTTTTCCAAGCGAAGAACTCACCCTTTCTTCGAGGGACTACGAGTGCCACCCTAGAGAGTTTCATCCATTATCATCTGAAGGAGATTTGTAGAGAGATTTCCAAAATTTGTATTCAGTTTGCGCCAACAGTGCGTATTTCTGGAGGACGCAGTAGTGGATCTAGTGTGGCCATTGCAACATTCTTCCAAAGAGCTATTGCCAGGATAAATTAGGAGAAGAAGGCTCAATAGATTTGTTGGCTATTGGGTGAGTTTGAGGGCTAGAAGTGGAAACAATATTTTGGAATGATTTTGCAGACTCTATGGTCAGTGCAGAAGAGAGAAATTGGGCATATGTGGGAGATAGAGTTTCAACCACTAGGGCTATTGATTGTCAGGAGAAATAAGAGAAGTATTAGTGGAGTTGATTGCTACATTTCAGGAATGTCTAGGGAGGATTTTGTTGGTCTATTGGCAGGAAGTGCACTTCAGCAAATTTGAAGGGCGTAGGGCCTTTTGGGTGTCGATTTTGGAAGCTTAAAACCATGCCAAACCATTTTTGGATTTTTCTGGGTTTTTGACAAAGACCCTATATATAAATTGCAGGATTTTCTGATCATCGAAGGTGGGGTTTTCAATTATATCTTTGCAGCATACAATGCATAATTGCTAGGGACTACGTAGTGCCTTTTTGAGGGTGGATTTTGGAAGGTCAAAACCAGGCCAAACCATTTTTGGTTTTTGTTTGTTTTTTTTTTGGGTTTTTGACAAGGACCTCATAAATAAATATACAAAAAAAATTTAGCACCAGAGGGGGGGTTTTCAACCATATCTTTGTCGCAAACAATGCATATTTGTTGGGGCAGCGCTGAGCAACAATTGGACAGTTTTTGGGTTATCATTGTTTCACCTACGCATTGCTTCGCTTGCCAAAAAAGGAAAACCTAGGTGCATTCATTCCATATATGTATTCTCTTGCACTAGTTATAATAAAATGGCTCAACTGCTTCCATATTTCTGATTATTCTGGGTGTTTACTACATTGTTTTAAATTTTTATGTGTAAATTTGTTATTGCTTGCATATCATTGTTTTTCCTATTTTGGAACATTATAGTGGTATCAGAGCCATAATATTGGCTCAGCCTATGGGAAACCCTTCGTTCTATGACAAGACTAGAATAAAAATCTAAGAAATCAAGGGATCCAAAGAATGATTAGAATCAAACAACATGGCAGTAACCTTGAATGAAGTGATTAGGATGCAACAAATGATGATTGATGTGGGGGGAAAGTTGACTCATTCCACAATTGGGAATCAAGAGCATTCTCAATTATACAACAAATCGATTATGCAAAAAATTATGGGTAATGCATCAAGAAGGAAATGCATGATTGCAATTGATGTGGAGTTATTGGAAGCAAATTGGAGGGCATTCCAATCATTGGGTCATGACATTAAGGCATCCCTCTCTTCTTGGTAGTTTTGTGAACTAAGAGGCATGCAAAAACCAATGGGGATTTAGTGGAATGATGTTGGGATGATGGAGAGGATTAAGGAAAAAGACGAGAGAGTAGCTCAAGGGGCCATGGTTGGAAAGGAGACAGTTGAGCATACACTTGTTGATGAGATGTCATATGTTGTTGAGGTATCCCGAGTTGTGACCGAGTTATCAGGTGATAGTAGCGCACCACAGGTGATGAGGTGTCAGGAGACATCCCCACTATTGATGAGGAGCCAATAGGTACAGAGGCATCCCGATCTATGACAGAGTTGTTGGATGATAGTCACCTACAGTTGACTAGTGAGCATGTCTTACATGTTGGGTTTTCTATGGAGGAGCAGTCAGAGGCTCGTGTAGAGTCCATGATGGATGATGATGTGCAACCATCCTTTGGGCTATCCATTGATGAGGGGAAGCATAGAGACCTTATGTATTGGTTTGAGGGAGGAAGAGTTGTTTAGACATACCAGAGGGAATGACCAAGTTAGCAGCACAATTGGGTCACCTTTTCCCTTTGGAGAGAGGGAGACAATGCTACCTAATCAGATCTCATGTGTTGACCTAGATAACAGGATGAGAAGATCAGAGTTGCACAAGGTGAAACATCTGCATGTCAGGGTTGTTTTATGTGCGGGAGTTTGTGCATTCAATCCCTTTCTTGGAGTTAGATGGCGAGAGATTCTGAGTTGGTACTTGGTGGATTGGACTGGACTCATGGAGATAATCATATTCTGGAGTAAGGCTCAATGGGAGCTCTTAGATGTTGAGGGCACTAGAGGCCCAGTTTGCCACTGTGTTCCAGGTGGAGCTCCCTATCTGATATCAAACATGCAGGATGACTATGGCATTGATGAGGTAGTTTACCCAATGACTGAGCACATACATTCCCTAGAGGAATTCCATTCGGCATTAGCAGACAGGCAGTTTGTGAGTAGGCTCCATGGATTGTATTGGCATGTTGGTTGTGCATGGGGTCACAAGATGATTAGCATTCTTTGGCAGGAGCTGGTTGGAGGAGGTGGCATAGGTAGGCCACCAAACTAGATATTTTATGGAGACAATGTTCTCCCATTAAGGTTTAGGACTCAAAGGTCACAGAGGATCGACACAATAGAGATACCTCCTCTAGCAGGAGTGGAGTTAGGGTACTCAGGTCTACCCTAATGGACATGGGGACATGACCTGTGTCATGGTGGGGTCACTACCAGAGTGGCAGACACTTTGGCACATGCGGGATACCATATGTTACAGGGTGGTATGGTAGTAGGAAGTGCTACACAAGACTATACAGAGTTAGGTCGTAACACCTAGTTTTATATAGAGGGATGTGACCTGATGCATACAAACCTGATTCTAGTCCATAGTGCCCAATGGTGTGCAAGGTTATGTAGCAAGGAGCAATGGCCTACAGATGAGCATGGAGATGCATGGTTGTATACCAAGTCATGTCAGTTTACACTGTGGGGTAGGAGGAGCGACTCACATCACATTGAGGATGTACAGGGAGTGACAGGTGCAGTGACACATGAAATACACAAGATAGTACAGGATGGTATAATTGTAGTTGGGGGTATCCAGTGGTGTACAGTGATAGGTTGTGGCATACAATGGCATGTCAAGGAGTGTGGTGGTACTTTGTGGTATGCAGTGACACATGATGTGGCTCAGCGGGCTCTTGGAGCATTGCCTCCAGGGAGACTTGTGGACAGGGACATTAGGTGTACCATTGGATGAAACTCACCTAGGATCGTTGAGGACATTGTTGAGCATCTGGGGACACCATGTCTAGTGGAGGCAGGGCCTCAAGGGAGTTATCAACAGATTTGAGGCAGAAAGAGGGTCGTCTGTAGGATTACTCTTGAGCATTTTGGCAGACTCTTGATCATACTCTTTGGGACATACACACCCATCATCCTCCACTGTTATTTACAATCACAAAGGTTTTGGTTGTTTCCCTTTGACACTCTCCATTCAAGAAGTAGGGCATGGGAAGCTCACCCTAGGCAGTTGGATTAGAAACCACGTATCGCGGGCTGAGAGGAGACTCTCCAATTGAGACCCTTGGTAGGTGCACGAGTTGACAGTTACATGCTTAGGGATGGCATGGTTGATTGTCAAGGTAGCATATGTTCCACCCCTAGGCTCACACTTGGGGAGGTGACTGAGAGGGAATTACATTGTCCTTTTCTAGCTAGACAGCTCGAGGCATTAGGTGAGCATGAGGTGTAGAGGACATAGTCCTTGTTGGCAGGATGATGCCTAGGCTTCCGGCAATACCCAGGCACATCATCGGGATCTAGGATAACAGTTCTCATTGTGTGATTTGGTAGGCATAGAGTAGCTGGATATTTGCAGCACCGGTTCTTGATGCTCAGTTCCTACCTATTGGATACATACAAGAAGCAAAGACGGGGCATAGAGGGGTCCTAACAGCTAGCAACATATCGCAACAACAGGTAGAGAGGATTGGGGGTTGTGGACCTCAAGTATGGTTATGGGACCTAGGGATCCAGTGGATTGGTGGGATACTCCACTCCTCAGTGAGCATGGTTAGGATAACAAGTAGACTAATTCATTCACAGGCTGACACATGGGGGATCACTTAAGCCCTCACTATAGGATGAGGTAGATTGTTTCCCAAGATTGGGGCTAGCCATGGAGTGATAGGCGTTGTCACTATTGAGTCACTTTAGCAAGATTCGCCTAGCCTTGATCATTGCATAGATTATGGTCGAGAGTTATGGGAGAGGAAGCTATGGTACGCACGTGCTAGGTAGTTAGTCATGACCAGAGTGTCACGATGTCAGCAAGATAGGTTCCTTATATGAAGGGCAAGGGATTCTAGCATAACAAGGATGAATAGTTCAACTAACTGTAGAGGTGAGCGAGTTTCTACAGGGGAGGGTCATCAAGATCTTCCATTTGGTTTTAGTGATTCGTTGATGGTGTGGGGAACTTCACTGGTGTGGCGGGGTGATCGACAGGAGGAGATTAGGGGAGGCCCAGTTAGACGAGGGTTCAATTCCACTATGATTGGATTGCATCTTCAAGAGTTTATTCTTGTAGTGCATGAGATGGACTACTTAGTAGGGAAACTTCATGGGGAGTTGGGCAAAGCCTTGCATTATTGTGTTGATCTACTTATTGCTAGTATGCAGAGGGCTTCTAGTAGTTTTATTTGTTTGGATATTGAGTGGAGAAAGGTGTGTTTCACATTGATTAGGATGGCTTGGGATCTTGGTATCGAATGATTCCTTCATGTCGGGATAATGTTGAGATTGGGGATGACTCAATGGTACATTTGGGACCCGGGTATTATTGGTGATTACAATGGTGATCAACAATGAGAGAGGGCACTTGTTCAGGAATTTCTTGAGGACAAGAAATTTTTGGTGGGGAGGCATGTAATGCCGCTTCCTAAATTATTTTGGAACAAGATTTATGTCTACATTTTGGGGGCCAATTTTGGTGAAGACTGGGCCCATTTGATTTTTGACAGAAGACTTAGGAGTTAGAGGGAAGTTAATTTTATATTATTTCATTTTGTTAATGATATGTGGGGACCACCCAAATCCAATGATTCAAAATGCATGAGAGGGAAGAAAAGGTGGGAAGAAGGGCTCCACGAAAGTTATAAAAGGAAGGCAACACACTTCATTTGGCATTCTTGGTTTGTCAATTTAATTTTTTTGCTCGAGTTGTTTAGCCAGGTCACTTGTTTTTTAGCAAGATTTTCCAGGCATAGAACTCACCCTTTCTTCGGGAGACTTCGAGTGCCACCCTAGAGAGGTTCATCCATTATCATCCGGAGGGGATTTGTAAAGAGATTTACAACATTTGCATTCAACTCACTAAAAAATGAGTATTTATGGAGGTCACAGTAGTGGATCTAGTGTGGCCATTGCAACATTCTTCGAGAGGGCTATTGCCGAGAGAAATTAGGAGAATAAGCCTAAATATCTTTGTTGGCTATTGGGTGAGTTTGAGGGTTGGGAGTGGCGAATGTAGAAGATAAAAACTAGGCATACATGGGAGATTGAGTTTTAACCATTGGGGATATTGCTTGTCGGGAGAAATAAGGGAAGTATTGGTGGAGTTGATTGCTACATTTTAGGAGTGTTTGGGGAGGATTTTGTTGGTGTATTTGTAGGTAGTGTGCTTCAACAGATGTGGAGGGCATAGGGCCTTTTGGGGGTTGATTTTGGAAGGTCAAAACTAGGCCAAACCATTTCTAGATTTTCTGGGTGTTTGACAAGGACCCCAAATATAAATTTGCAGAATTTTTTGAGCACCGAAGGTGGGGTTTTCAGATGTATCTTTGCAGCAGACTGTGTAGAATTGTTGGGGACTATGCAGTGCCTTTTTGGGGGTCGATTTTGGAAGGTCAAAACCAGGTCAAACCATTTCTGGATTTTTCTTAGTTTTTGACAAGGACCTAAGAAATAAATTTGCAGAATTTTCTGAGCACTGAAGGTGGGTTTTTCAACCATATCTTTGCAACAAACAATGTATATTTGTTGGGGCAACACAGAGCGACAGTTGGAAAATTTTTGGGTTATCATTGCTTCACCTGGGCATTACTACGCTTGCCAAAAAAGGCAAGCCTAGGTGTATTCCTTCCATATATTTGTACTCTTGCACCAGTTATAATAAAATGGTTCAACTGCTTCCATATTTCAGATTATTCTGGGTGTTTACTAAATTGTTTTAAAATTTTATGTGGTGTAAATTTGTTATTTGCTTGCACATCATTGTTTTTCCTATTTTGGAACATTACAGTGGACCTATATCTCATCACTTTTTCAAACTAGATCCACCATCATCATATATCACTAAATTTTCATATAAGGAACTTGTCACAACCTACAAACACAATATGCAAATATTTCCATTGCCATTGTACTAATCATTGTCTTTTCCACACAACCTAAAACTACTACACTGCCATACAACTTGTACCAAAATTGCATATCAATCACTCTTGTTTTCTTTCATATTTCTTCCCATATTTTTCTTCAACCAAAACTTCAATATGGTCACTCAAACCCTTCCTTGGAACCTATTTACGTCATGTATAAAAAAAAGAAACATGCTCATATACCTTCAAAGTGATTTTGGGCAACAAATATGAGTCAAAATAGCATCAATCCCCTCTAATTACTTTCATCTTTGAATCCTTATCATCTAGCTTCTTTCATAACTCAATTTGGAAATTAAATGACTCTAGAAACTCAAAATGGCCATAATAAATCAAATATGAAATTAAATGCTCTACAATTTGTTCCTTTCCACGTGCACTTGAATAAGATTCCAAATTCCAGTGCCGACCACCGAAAATAGTTATAAATTTGATAAAATGAAACTTATGGCTGATAATTAAAATTAAATTGACCTTTACTCAGTGGGGAGGAGTAGAACTTGTGACCACACACATACAACGCACATGCACTGCCAAACATGTTATTGGATGTTTCTTGTAATATTATAAACTTGCAGTTAGTTTGTTTCAAAGGAATTGATTCAAATATGGTTGATACTCGTGAAATTACCTAAAATTTTCCATTCTTCAATCCAACCTGCCAACAACATGCTTAGTTCCATTCCTCAATTTCATTGTATCTACAGTGTATATAACCACGTCAATAGTTTATTACTTCAATGGTTCCACATGGTTCAATGTTGAACATGCACTTACCAACAACAAATTCCCAAGTTTTGATTAGGGTCTCGATTCAAACTATACATAATGAGTACATCATCTTATAGTGCATCTATGTTTCAAGGCTTGAGCTAACCAAAATTCTCGATCACTAATTGTCAATCCATTGTTCACATCTGATGTGTAAGGAATGAACCAGGACTATGTTAAAAACCTTTTACCAGTGAATCATGAACCATGGTCAGGTAATTCAATAAACTAATTGTAACCAAACCAATAATGCTTTTAAAAACTCTGCTACCGAATTGGAACATTGAACCACACCATATTTGTTTTGAAACCAAAACACTAATAAAACGTTTAGCTGGAACTGAACAAAATGAACTTGAATGTTTATCCAGTTTGCTCCAAAAATTCTCAAAAATCAAAGTCTTCAACTCTCAGTGAAACAAAGTCCAAGTCGTAGATCTTTTCATTCTAAATATAGTGGCGCAAATGACACTCAAATTCGAGTCTATATGTTATGAAACCAGCTCACAAAAAGATAGAAAAGAGAGATCAACGCCTTAGAATTTAGCCTCTTCGAGGGGCAACCTCCTTTACATTACACAAATGAATAATTCTTGGATGATTCAAATGACGAAACCTCCTTTCTATATATAGGTGTCTAAGGAGTCACAATATAACCCAACTGACCTAACAATAATAATATAAAGCCACAAAAATAACAATAGAGGGATTCTATGGGGCACAGTAATAAAAATATGGGGA
>APFE030144663.1:1542-32717 GCA_000404065.3 Pinus taeda | reverse complement strand
TCCCTCTCTGACATCTGCGCTATTGTAACATCTCCATGCATCTCACACCATTACACACCTCTATGTGTCACCTAGCATTGTGCAAAACACTTGTGCCTCTTGCATTGTTGTAGCCTGCTAGCTATACGTTGTATTGGGATTCCCTGCAATATCACTCTCATTGCCACTCCATCCGCATCTGTCTCTACCCAATCAACCATTTCTTTCTACTCCACATTGGGGTTCCTGTAGCAAGGTCTCATCCAAGAGGTTGGGTACCTCAAGGATCTTTCTCCTCTTTGCGATGATCACTCTATATCGCCCCACCTCCTACTTGGAGGTATGGCTTCATGTGATCCCTCAGCCCACCTAGCTCGAAGTTTCCCCCTAGTGGAGGTCTCTGCATGAGTATATGTCTCTACTTGATCTCCACTCATCGTCCCCTGTTGTGGCCGCTCCACAACCTCCTGAAGTTGCTGCACCAATTTTGGCTCCTCCACAATCATCTGAGACTTCTTCTGGCTCTACATGTTGAGAGGTAATATACCCTCCCTCTCAACCACCAAGTCTCCATCAGTTTCCTTGCTACTCAAGGCTTTGCATGCATCTTGAACCTTAAGAGCATAAAGGTTCTTGACCCGTGAACCAATCTGCTTCCCCTGTCTAGTGATGATGTGTCTAAGGAAAACCTTTCCCTTACTGAAGACTACATCATAGCCTCTATCTTCTAGCATCACTATCGACACCAAGTTTCTCTTCAGTCCTGGGACATACTTGACATCGGTCAAGGTAAGGCGAGATCCATGCTCCCTCTGAAAAATAACCATGCCTACACCTGAGACACTATACTTCTCATCATTACCCATTGCTATGATTATCTGAAGATCTTTCTCCTCCAAGGTAATAAACAAAATCTTGTTGTTGGTCATGTGGAAAGAAGCTCGACTGTCAAGAAACCAACCACTTCCCACCATGGATGAAACTATGCATGCGAAGAGTGTGATATCCAACTCAAACTGTGAAGCAAGTGCCTCACCTTCAGATCCTTCCCCGGATCCCTTCTTGGATTTCCTCCATGGACAATTTGCAGTATAATGGCCCACCTCATGACAATGAAAGCATCACACTTTCGATTTGTCAACCTTCTTCCCATCATTGAAAGAACTAGATTCTAAAAGAGAAACCTTCTCCTTCACCTTCTTCGCCTTACTCGCTAAGGCACAGTTCTCCTCATCATGCATGGATGAAAAACTGTCTTTGGTGCTCTGTCTAATCTCCTCAACACTATGCAAGTAAATTTAAGGATGCTAGGAAGCAACTCATTGTGAATGAAGTGACTCAATCATGAATCAACTCACGTTCTATGCACATCATGTATATATAGAGATGGATGTTCAAAATGGAAAATTCATGCTTCAATCAACTGTCTGTTTCCAACTCAAGTTCAACAATATCTCTTGACAACTTCTTGATATTAAATTGGAGAGTCTAAGTATTTAGATTTCCACTTTCTAATACTTCTTCCATATCATCACAATATATATTTACTTTCCCCAACTTGAGAAATCGATTCATCATGCCATGATTCAATATTTCAAGATTTAGAAGCCATCTCCATCTTACTTAGATCATATGAATCTCATTTGCTATTAAGAGTAGACCATGGGTATATAAAAACAAAACCAAAATCAAATTCGTAACTTGGAACACATCTAAAGTAGAGGTTTGGATCAAGACAACATCTTGATTTCACTAGATAATTGTCAATGTGGACATATCTAGATTGAGGAGCTTTCTTCATATATTTCTCTCTCCAAACATAATACTTTTCCAATCTAATATGTTGAGAAAAACAATATTGTAAAATGAAATAAACTAAGTCAGCGTATCAAAGTTTAGATGTTAGATCAGAACCAATATTAAGATCATCATAATATCACAATATTAGATTCTTTATACCAGGTGACAGGTAGAGCTCTCATCAAGTCACGACTTCATTTATTATCATGCCATCAAGTTGCCATAAGAAATATCAAACCGAATTTCATCAAGTCATCCTCATGATCATAATATAAGTCACCAGATGCAAAAGCATACAACAAGGATAAGTCATGTAGGTTCCAACCATTCATGGAGATAGCTTCATTTTGAATCAAAATTGTTAATACTTCAACCAATGTGCTAGAAACGAGGAGGCCAATACAAAACCATTATCAAATACCAATATTATTCATTGGAAGTTCATATATCATTCTCATAAAGGAAAATCATCAATTGTCAAATCAAATCATTAGTCATTAGGTCAAGCCCCAAATTTTCTGTCATAGAGAGATCTATAGTCTAGAACATATCTCAACATCAAGTCAAAGTTCTTAATTCATTATCAAGCATGATGACAAAACTCCAAACACTCCTCATCTATATCAATCAGCCAAATCACGTCAAACTCTTGTAACACAAACTTTAAACATAATGGCATATCTGTATGCATGTCTTGGTCACCTGCAAACACAACTTCATTATATATATTCATATTATAGAAAACATTGAAACCTTCCATCTCACATCTCTTTTTGATGTCTGCTCCACATATGTAGGACTTGCATCCTTCAGTTGAACATTTGATTTCACGCAAAAAACTTCTTTTTTTTGTCCAACAGGAATAGTCACACCCATAGGTCTTCCCTGTAACTGTTTGGGGGAATAAATTTGTACCCTTGACCTAATTTGCATGTGTCTAAGAGGTTGCAGTCGAACCTGTGAGCCTCCATCCATTCGATTGATGCTTAGAGAAAGGAAAAACTCTTTCTGCTTAGATCAAAACTTTGCTGCAGATCAATAATTTCAGATATTTGTCTATTCATGCCCATAAATCATATTTCAATAGTAAATAATATACATATAATTTAAATGGCAATAGTAGAAGATATCGTATGGAGAGATTCTCCCTCTGAATGGGAATCAGCTTCAATCATGTGCTCAACTTGTCTATAATTCTATCATGCATTAGCATATTTGTTAGATCATATAATCATACCATATCCACATATTGATCATGGTCATATATGTTAGCATTATCTACTTCACCATTATACCACAACATCAATCTTTCATCAAAGGTTAGTGTCAAATAGCTAATAGGATCATATTTCAAGAATCATGATCACAACAATACTTATTTGTCACGTAACTCAATCCAGTAACTTAGAGCATTCAATTTTACCATATGCCACAATCACTAAGCACATAAAAACATAACTATGGTAAAAAAAATATCATGAATATCAACCTTATTGTTACACTTATATCATCATGGTTTCCATGCATTTCACAAACAAATAGTGCCAAGTTACCATATACTAGAATCAAGGTGCTAGCCTTTTATGGAATCAATATATCCAAAATGGTAGATGTTAGCAAGACAACAAGTATACCACTACATTAAAGATCAACATTAAGTAGCCTCATAGAATCAAAAAGTTCATTATGTAAGATACTTGTTCAACATCAAGTACACCAGTTCATCATAAGAATCATGAATTCAAATAATACTTTTTATTTTGTTTATCTATTTAATTTATAAATATTGAATATGTGATTTTGTAATTTTGTGGTTATTTTGGTTGGTTGAGAAGAATAATGGTTATATTTTCACTTAGATTTAATTTCTTTAAAGAGGAATATTTATGAGAAATATTGTGAAAAATTATTTTATTAAGAAAACATTTATATGAATGAGTTATAGTTTTTGGACATGTGATATTGATGAGCCATAGTATAGTCCCATGGCGTTGTAACAAAACCTATTTATAAATTAAGAGTATACATAGTGAAGTGTGTGTAAGCGGTTTAATGTTTATTATAGACTGAATGAACCTTATAAATTCACAAGAATCCTACCTATTAAAATATTAGATAATCACCTTGAAATAGTATTTATACGTTGTACAAGTGCATATGCTCAATACGAAATTTAAGAGTCAGAGGATGGGTACATCACAAATGGCTACAACACTAAGCCTTTGGACAAAATTTGTGCATAAATACTTATTATACTTACAATAGTAACTATTTGATTTACATAGAGAAAAGAGAGAAAATAAGTATGGCCAAATAACCACCATAACTCTATGGAAAAAATGGTGCATGGTTTAGTTAGGAAGAAATGAACCACTTTCAAAAATTCTTAAAACAATGTAGAGTCTTAAAGCAGAGTAGAAGTATGAAACAAGATATTGAATAAAATTTAAAACGTTGAAATAGAAAATATTTAAAAAACATTTTAAGGAGAAAAATCTCATTGAAATATATTATGATAATAAGGCTAAGGAATTTTACGAGTCAAAACTTGGTCAAATACACATTACCAAATTTATTAATCTTTCTAGGTATGTTCCTTACATTCTAGGAAAAAAAGCTAAAGTACAAAGATTCATGAGTTTTCTTCCTTGTCATATAGAGAAAATATAGATTTTGATAATCCAATTTATAAACCAATATTGCAAAGATTCATGAGTTTTCTTCCTTGTCATATAGAGAAAATATAGATTTTGATAATCCAAGTTATAAACCAAGATTGCATATGGATGATGGCATAATGAGTTGGTGTGTTCTTGGGTAATGTATAAGAATTTTGTTTCAATTTTAAGAAATTGTTAAGGGAAATATTATGTCTTAGCATGGTGAAATTATTTTCCTAACTATTTTCTAATTATTTGATAAAAATTGGGAAAGAATAAAAAGGTATATATCTCATTTGTCTAATGCGAATTATGATATAATTTTTTTACAAATAATGTATACATGCTAAAATAAGAGTGTAAGCTTTTTTGGAAATATATTTTTAATGGTGAAGAATTAGTTTTATGTGATTATGCAATATGATATTGTTAACTTGCATTTTTCTTTAGATTCCTTGGACTTAAATGGATTCTATGATGTGGTGTGTCTCATATAGTGAAGAAAATGGGATTAAATTATTGATATGTGTTTATGGTTGTGGAACCAATATAAAGGGAAGTGTGAAAGTGGAGTTTTTGTTACAATAATATATATGGTGAAAAGTATATTAATGTGTACTTATGAGTAAGTAATTCTTTAGGTTTAAGGAAAACTTGAAAAAATATTATACAAGGAATGGTGATTTACGGCACTTGTAATCATATCAGTTTGGTGTGATTTAGATGCTCTATATAACTTTTAATGTCAAATAAATAAAATTGAGAATTGGATAACGAATATCATTAAATGTTTGTGGAATGGTTTAGATGGATTAATAATTGATATGAAGAAGTTATCGTATAAAAATTGTTTATGTTGTGTATGATTGATTGACATAATATTAAACTTTCTAAAAATTGTTTATGTTGTGTATGATTGATTGACATAATATTAAACTTTCTAAAAAGTCTAAAATTCATAGAAAATTTTCTGGAACAACTTGATTGGAAAATGGAACGACTTGATTGTAAAATGAAACTAAGTACAATATATTTGTGAAAGTATACTAAAATATATAATATATGATGAAAAACCTAGGTTGGAATCCTTACCAATTTCAACATCTATTTTTTAGTCAACCTTTTGACCCCAAGGGAACTTGAATGACGGTTGTGAAAGATGTGTGGTTTTTAATGTAACATTTCTAGAGAAATTTATGGATTATGGTGAATTTATTCCACATTTCCCTAATATATTATTACTATATCATTTCTAAAATAATAAATTTATGAGAGATGCAATTAGGGTTTTTATTAATGGGCAATTATTGCTCTTGAAAATGTGTGTTGACAATTTATTTTTTACCTTTCTTAATTAAATCATATAATTGTTTTCCACCCCATGCAGATAGTGCCCGAGGTGGAAATTAGACATTATTCACTTGTTTCCTTAATGATTAATTTCTCCCTAAATACTTAGTATATTTCTTAAGCTATTTCTCAAAAAATTGAAGTGGTTTTCATGATTTAATCCATAGGTGATCATGTGATGGAGTGAATACTTACTATTGCATATCAATTTGATTTGTGATCTATTTAAAGCTTTGGAAACTTGTGATTGTAAAGGAATGATATGATTAGAGGTGAGATCTCTTGTGTAGATGGAACTTGCATTTTAGATTAGGTAATAGACATGAGATTGTATGAAGAACTAAATCTTAGTTCTTGCTAATTAAGAAGAATGTGTACGGTAGAGATTCCTATAATGAGATATTGAACAAGGGGAGAGATTCCACTCTTGGTGAATTAGGGTGTGCATTCATAACACCATTTGGACGATTGTATAGCATGTGAAATGTAAGAGATAAATTGATATCAAAATTTGTACTTATGATACATACTTGTATGAGAAAATAGTGGTCATGGAAGAATCATTTAAGCTTATCAAGAGAATACTAAAGAATATACATTAATTTAGTAGGGCTAAAGTTTAAGTTTGGCATATAAATTTTTGTTGTGATAGCCTAAATCCTGTGTAAATAAAAGAGAGGATTCATAACTTTTGTATTTTAGTGTTTGCATAAGTGACCCTAAGTCTTTGTGGGTGTATGGATCTTAATGAAATATGCATGATATTTGAATAACAATTGGAAAATCATGAATGATGTATATTTGAAAGGTGTATATATTTGTAGTTCTCATGATTGATACCCTATTTAGGTATGCATGCAACTTACCCTAGATAATTAGCTTGCAAAATGGTTTGTTTGGATCAGTGCCTTTTAATTTATTACTTACATGTGTGAGGTATCACATAAGAGAAGAAAATGACACTAATGACTTTGAGACTTAAGAAAACATACTTTGGGTTCTAAATTGTCTCCTAGGTTTAGTGGGCCATTGGAAGTGTTGGTCTGAGTAGGCCCACTAATCTATCGAGATAATTGTAATGCGGAAGGAAAATAGTCATGTGTGAATATTTTTTTTTCTAATGTGGTGAGGAAACAGGAAAACCAATAATGGCTCAACATGAGGAGTGTCATTTCTCAAGGAGGATTAAGGCTAATGAGCATTAATATCTCATTCCATCTTTAATGTTTGTTGAAAAATGTGCAACAAGAAATTATATATTTAGAAAGTGCTAAAAATAGCATGTCTAAAAATAGCAGTTTGGTCAATGAGGTCATTGGCCACATTGGGTGAGAGGTGAAACTGCTAAAAATAGAAACTTCTAAAAATAACATTTCTAGGTCCCTTCCTATTTATAGGAGTCCCTAGTCTATCTATAGGAAGTAAAGTTAATTTTAGTCTTAATAGCACCTAGAAATATTAATTAATTAATTCAGTTGAGTTAATTAGTTAAGGAAATTCGAATTTGAAGTCTTTGTGAGCATGCACATGAGTCGTCCCACTGATTGAGGAATTTATTCTTAATTTCCTCCACTGATTAAGGGAATAAGTATGAGTTCTATAATGAGAGAGTCAGATGACTTAGTTCTAACTAGTCAAGTCCAATTAGATTATTTTAACAGGTTGTTAAAATAATAAAAGATAGTTTGTTAATGCTTGCATGCATGTGACAACTATTATTTTAGATAACTGAGAATTCACCCATGGATAACTGTTGCATGTCAGTTTTGTGAGAGACCTAGTTGAGATCAAATGTGGGACAATGTACTATCAGATGCTTGACTATTTCTAGTTAGTAGTTTTTGCATGGTTAAGGAATTAGTGTCCTCAAGGATTGCGTAGTTGGACCATTGGTTAACTTGGTATGTTTGGAATTAATTGAATATGCTTTTGCTATTATTTCCTAAGAAAATTGCGCAAGTAAATAGGGATTGGACCGTAGGTAAAGCCTTTATATATAGGGCTTGGTTGGTTCATGAGATATATCTTCATATCTTCATAGTTCATTGAGAACTGGATAGCTTGAGAACTAATTCTTTTTGTATTGTGAAGAGGATTTCCACTTGATTGATAATACATGGTTAGGGTTTTATGCTGGTGCTTTCCCCTGGATATGTCTTGTGTTATGTGTGATTATTTCTCTTGATCAGTTATGCATGTTTCTAATTGATGTTGCTCATGAATTTGATTATGCTTCCGCTTAATGTCTTGTAGAAGTAGAACAAGTATTTTGCTTTAGGACATTGCATATATCGGTTTTTTCTACAGGTGAAATTTCTACGTGGTATCAGAGCACAAATGATCAAGCAAGAATAATATACTAGCAGGATAAATTCCAAGTTTATTATTCGTGGTATAGATCTCAAGGTCTTATCACATCTATTTCATCGATGGCATTCTATGGTTTGAGGCTTGAGTATGCCCTTGATGGTAGCTCAAACTATATAGCTTGGAAGGATCACATGGAGGCAGTTTTGGAAGATAATGGCCTAAAGGATTTCATTGATCAAGAAATTCCTAAGCCTACTGACAAGACTGAGTAGGTGGAATGGAGGAAGTATGTGGCTAGAGCTAGGAGAATTCTATTGGAGGGAGTGGGAGATCACATTGTCTCAAGCCTCCATGGGAAGGAGACTTTGCATGCAATGTGGAAAACATTGAAAGATTTATATCAGAATAGCAGTGATCAGAGTAAGCTAGCACTCAAGGACAAACTTCAAAAGATCAAGTGTGAAAGGGATGAGATGATCTCTATGTATCTGACCAAGCTCATCACATGCAGGGATGAGCTTGCAAGTGTAGGGGTCGTGACATCGGATGAGGATATGGTGAGTCTAGCACTCCTTGGCCTTCCTAAGAGTTGGCATAGCTACCAGGACTCGGTGAATGGAAGGGAGAAACTACCATATTGGGAATGAACCATTTGAGAAAAATACATTCTCATCATACCTTAGGAATTACCTTGCCATAACTTTGAAACAATATACCATGCATACCATGTAGTATTCAAATACCTATGCATCCTTTAATTTGACATAAGAAGCTTGTAGAACCTTGTCATCTTTTCATCAAATGACTCCTTATGTTTTCTAGATCTATATTTTATTTCCTTCATCTCAAATGATCCTCAAGAAGGATCCTCTTATTTCATATCAGCGAGGAGGTTAGATACATCCAAATACTCAAATATACATGCAAGAAGTATAACTAATGGTCAAAACAATACTCATATCTTCAAGTCTTAAACAAAAGTAAAGACATAAAGGAGCATCATAAATCAATATATACTTATCTTCAATGAGAGGTGATCCTCTCCCTCTTATACCAACCTTTAAGAACCATCATTGTCCATTTTCCATATAACAATGTTGCCTTCATTATTTCAACCAACTTTATAAACCATTCCTACTAGAGACTATCCCATCTAGGGCTTCATCAAATTTTTCATAAGTGCTTGAGCATATTCACATTGACCATACTATATTTCATATCTCATATCCTTTCCATAAACCAGGGTTTCTCTCAAATCCTAACCTCATAATATCCATCAAAACCTAATACATGAATTTTCTAAGGTTATATTCAAACCTTGGAATTCTTGTAGGTCTCCTCCAACCTCATAATATCCATAAAAAAAACAGCTACAACATCCATGAAATGAACCCAACAATGTATATGCTCAAAACTCTGATTTTGAAGACTGTAATGAATTGTCACTATATGCAATCAACTATCAAATGATACGAACACTAAGAGAAATCTTTGGAACACTTAGATTCTATCTTTTAGATCCCGATTGGATGGAGGAGTTTTCATGCGAGCAACTATAGCTTTCCTAGTCACTCCCCTAAGCCTAGCATGCGAGCGACTGGGGTCATATCTGGACTAGGGAAACCCTAAACACCCTAGTTGCATGAATGGAGAGTTTTTTGTGCAAATGGAAGGCTCCAGTCACATGGATGGGCTTCTGTGTGTGCGACTATAGTTGAACCCTTCCTATTTTGTGCCTGTGACTAAGGCCCAAAACCCTAAATCATAGATGTGGGCTTCAGACCTTACAATTTCACCTCAGATTGAACCTCATCCTCCATGGATGAGCCTTAGACTTGTGTGAGACAAAATCAAGATAGAAGAGTGTCTCATCATTGTGTTCAAATGAAGTAGATGACACTTGTATTTGTATCCTGTCAAGGTGGTTGAATTTGTTAAGGCCGAACTTGACGAATGTGCACATGTGGGATTTTCTTCATAAGAATACTCTCACTTACCTTATTTGAGTGATATTTAGGTTGATTTGGGTCCTCTGGAAAAGAGTAATTCAATGTAATCATTATCTCTTTCACATGAGTTGTAAAAAGTGTAATTTGATTGTAGTTGCATATTTTTAACACAACCTTTCCTACCAATTGAATTCTTTTAACATATCTTATTTTCTTCATGGGTTTTTAATGTACAATTCCTTTATTATTAATAATGGGTTGGAGATTTCTGTGGTGTGGTTTTTGAGATTGTGAGTTCGGATATTCCACAGTTTGCATTTTTATGTCTACGTTTCGAGTCTAGAACAAGACTCGTCCTTAGGAATGAATCTAAAAAAAAGAGAAATAGGTATTTAATTTATAGCTTAAAGTAAAGGAACTTTGATGCAAACATTTTTTAATTCATCTAGCATGTCACATTCTGGTAAAAAAAAATTCGTTTCTACTTCCTTATAAATTTTAAGTCTTTTAGGAAAAGGAGGATTCTGTAGGGAAATAAAAGGTTGTTCTACTAGAGGAATTACAGGAGTTGGATTTATTTGGTTTTCATATAATTGAGTGGGAATATCTTCCTTTGGAGGAGTCTTTTCTTGATCAAGTAGTGTCTCTTTTTCAAGAACCTTATCTTCTTTAAATTCTTGGATGACAATTGTGTTTCCATTATGGCTAAAGCATTGTCCTTGATGCCAACCTGCTTATTAAAGATGTACTTGTGTCAAGATTAATGAATGTAGAACTAATCCAGAATTTTATAAATGATACAAATGATATGGGAAGAGAAATGGAAGTTCAATCATAGAATGGTTGCGTACATACGCAGGTCTTGTGAGTAAAAGTCACGTACATAATATGAACCATGGAAATATGGATACCAGGGGTAATCATTAGGGGATTTTTGAGGTCTAAAATGGGCCTCCTAAGGAAATTATAAAATAATAGTGGAAATAATAAAATAATATGAAGATTACATCATCAAATTTTAGAGGGAAAAAAGACAAAACTATCTTTTCAACTCGTATTTTCAAATTATCTCCCTATGGGTTTACTCAAATTTTGAGTGGAAACACTTGTTGGATGTCATCCAAGGAGTACCCATGTTGCAAACTTTCAATGGACCCTATTGCACGAAAAATGAGAAATACATTAAAAATGTGACAGTAAACATGTTTTTCATGTATTTCTCATTTTTCATGTAGCAGGGTCGATCGCAATTATGTAACATGGGTACTCTTTGGATGAGGAATTAAATTTGGCATCCAACGAGTAATCTCACTCTAAATTTGAGTAAAACCTTAGGGAGTTATGTTAAAAATATAAGTTGAAAAGTAGTTTTCTTATTTTATTATTTTTTAGCCTTTTTACTTTTTTACTCCAAAAACGGTGAATCATCCCCCACGGTTGACATAATCATGTTGAATCCTATTGGTTCTTATAATGTTTACTTTCGTTGTAAATTTTTCTTAGGAGAACCATTTTAGACCTCAAAACTCCCCTAATGTACCATGGTATTGGACCATAGTAATTGAAGCGACAATGTTCATTTGATCCCTTGAACAAATAATAACGACATTACCAAAGGATTTAACAAAGGTATTGGATAAGGAAATATATATATAAGGAGATGGAGATCAAGGTGTTAAGTGTTCAATTAAATGGTGAATTCATGTGGAATCTAATCAAAAATAGGTGTGCACCAGGGCACATAGAGGAGGCTCATATCTGAGAGATATGAAAGTGCATTTGAGTTCTAATGCTTATACTTGACTAATGTATCCATGTTTAAGTGTCTAGTGATGCAAGGTTTGGTTGAATAGATATGAAGTGATATGTGATTTGAATGTAGGGTATGCGTAGTATGTGTTGTGGTTTCATCAAAGGTATGCTTCAATAATTTAAAGATATGTATGTTGGTTTTATTTTGCATAAGCATGTACATACACAGATATATCTCTCTTGAGACATGTATATATTCTAAGATTTATTCTTCTATATATTGAGATATGTACGTGGGTGATGGAAAGTATAAGTGCGAACATATGCAAATCTACTTAATATTAGTTTCGTATATATATTCTATGTATGATTTTCTATGTTGCTTGATGATAATTGTTGGCGATGTCTATTTGTTGTTGTCTGTCAATGTTGTCTTCATAAGCATGATCTATATCTGGTATTAATGGTTGGGTTGATTGAGTTGTCCATTGCTATATTGATTAGTCATGATATTCGATTTTTCAGCGAGACAATATTTATGTATCTATGGTGATTCATTTCCTGACATAATGATTGATTTTTACTGTACTTTTAGCAGTCACTGATTTGAGATCTGTATGTAGGACTTATGCTCAGGAAGAGCATATATACGTAGGTTCTCTTAAGAACAATTGCGTACATATTCTAAAGTTAATTTGTTCTTTTTGGGTTCTGTATTATATAGTCTGATGCTTCAAATATTAAGTTAGTTTATAGTACTTCTTTGATTAAGATTCAATATTTCAGTTTGTCATGATGGTTTGGGTGTATTGTTGGTGGGGGTCTAGTATGAAAATTTGATGAAAGGTGGCATACAGGTTATTTGATGATTTTTTGATAGGTTGAACCAATTTGAAATATTCTAAAAAGTGATCCACAAGGAGTTGAGGGTTGCAACCTTCAGTAAGGGGGTAGAATCTCTCTTCTAGTAGGCATTGGTAAATGAGTTGAGGGGGTTGTATCACCCTTCCAATGGGTGCTAGAGAATGAGTGAAGGTTGTAGCCTCCTACAGGTGGGTGCCTGCATACTGGTAAGAATCTGTATCAGTACACAAATGTAATGAATATTTCCTTTAATAAGAAGAAAGACAGAGACATTGAAAGTAGTGGTTCTCTCCCACATTGGGTTTCCACCGAAAATCCTAGTGTTACATGTGTGTTTCTTATATGTTTTGATTTTTTATTTCTTTACTGCATACTAGAAAGTTATTTTTTTAATCATGCAATGGTTAAAGATAAACATATGATGGAACAAATGAAAAACTAGTAAAATGGATATATGTTGTTTTCCTTCACTAATGTCATGAGGAGGTTGCTTTATGAAAAATAGCATGCATAATTGAAGGTTAAAGTGAATGAAAAATATTGATTGATCCCCCCTCCCCCTTTAGTAATTTTCCCAAAAATTGGTATCAGATAAAGTCCCTTTGAGGAAGCTTGATTTCTTAGAGGGAGATCCATCAATATGAGTAGTCAAGATGGAGTATCTTCTATTAAGCCACCTTTGTTTAATGGAACTAACTTTATATTTTGGAAAGTTAGAAAGAGACCACATTTGTGGGCACTTGGAGCTTATGTATGGACAATTGTTGAAGGTGGATATTAATACCCATAATCCATTCTCACATATGATTTGTTGTGGATTTTTCTATCTCCTGTCACACAATTGCTTCAGAAGATGTAGAAGCCTCCTAGAGACAATATTTGGGTTGATAGGACACCAATGCCTAGGGCATCCAAGAGGAACTATTTTGAAGATTATCTAAAGGCTTTTTGCTACACTCCATATGTCATGTAATTTGGAAAGGGATAATTCAGAGCTTGGTTCAATAGCCCTTTGCCAAGGCAAAATCAAGCAAACACATAGATCAAAATACACACTGGTAGATATGGAAAATTTCAAAGACAAATGCATTGGTTATAGTGTATTACACACCACAATATATAGTTTAACATTGTTATTGTAGTATAGATCAACAAGAGGAAGGAAAGGAGGGAAATCGTTGTAGAGGGCTAGACATAACACAAAATCCTAAGAAACAATCTTTAGCATAAATATGGAAAAGCGAGGAGATTAAAATGTAGAAACAATGGACCGTGAATTAAGGTCTCAAGATCTATGCCTCATGAATACATTTGTCACCAATTATCATAAGTGAATATGTGATTACATACAGGTACTGTAGGCTATCAAATAACACAATTAAATTTGTGATTACACAAGTACTTCTCAATACTTAGAAGCATACATAAAACCATGAGAAAGTGAAATTGACAACTTCATTACACAATTTCAGAAGAGGAAAGACATACATGAAATGATATACAAAGGGGAAAACACATTGCACATTTCTCCGATTGCAATCAACAAAAATGCTTCATTAATATTTAAACATGGAGTCTAAGTCACCAGTCCATCACATTTAACCATTGTATATGCCCAAGCACCTCATGAACAAGAAAATTGAATCAAAGTGGAACCATTTTCTCTGTAAGCAGAGCTTAGAACTTGCAAAATCAGAATTCCAGCCTCTAGAATGGAGAATTTGGGAGTGTCAATAATAGCAAATAGTGGATGACATCTTTATACCAGGCAGATGTTTCTTATTTGATATGAACTTTTGGATCGATGTCTTGATCATCAGTTGTTGTTTCCCTTCTTCATGTTCTTCTATTAATAGGTTAATCCCCAAGCCCTAGAGATTATACGTTGATAATATTTTGGCCAATCCTAGTCCTTTGATGAGTTTAGTGGGATTAACATCCATGTTGTGCTCTTATATTTTGCCAATCCACTCAACTCTTTTTCCATCACTCTGCTCTTGCACCAGGATGTATTTAACGACCACTGTTGGAACATAAGCTACAATGTTAGAGTGTAAAACATAAAACATGAACGCCTTCAAATATTTGACTAGGGCATAAGCCTGTTTTTCCAAGATATTATATTTCAATTAAGCCTCCCACAACACCTGGATGAAGAAGGCTATAGGCAGATTTTGACCTTCATGATTCTTCTATAATAACACAACGGCTATAGTATGAGGGGAGGCAAAAGAAATATGTAAAATAGTTTTCCATAATCTGGATTGACTAACACAATAGCCTCTGCAAAATCTCTCTTGCTCCTGGGAGTCTTGGTTCCACTTCACTTCATTCTCCTTCTTCAACATCTTCATGATACCCTTCACTATCTCTGGATAATTGGGTATAAATATCCTCAAGAAGTTAATCCTTCCCAAGAACACTTGGACCTATTTCTTATTTCTAGGCAGGGAAATGTGGTTAATGGCTTCCACATGCTTGGGATTGATCTTCACCCCTTCATGTGCTACTATATGTCCTAACATCTTACCTTCGCTTAGAGTGAACTTAGATTTCTTTGGATTTAGAGATATTCCATACTTCCTACATTTCTCAAAAGTGGGTTTCAAATGTTCAACATGCTCCTCATTTGTTTTATAGAAAAATGTGATATCATCCAAGTAGACCACTACGAGTTTGTCTTTTTCTCCCACGAATTCTATATACATGTCCCTTTGGAAGGTTTCTCTTGAATTTATCATGCCAAATGGAATTCTGGCCTACATGAAGGTCCCCTATGGTGTAGTGAACACGTTTCTCTTCTAATCATCAGGATGCATTGCTACCTGATTATGCCCTGAAAATCCATCTATCATGGACATCCAACCTTAGCCAAATACCTTTTGTAATATATAATCCATTTTTGGAAACGGCTAATTGTCTTTTAATGAAGATTTTTTGAGGTTTCTAAAATCCACACATAGCGTTATATCTCCATTCTTTTTCTTGACAAGAACCAGGTTTGCCAACTCTGAGTACCTCAAGGGTACAAGGATATTGGCCTCAAGTAACTTATTTACTTCCTTATCAATGGATGGCAGTACA
The DNA here is from genome assembly GCA_000404065.3 of Pinus taeda. NCBI lineage: Eukaryota > Viridiplantae > Streptophyta > Pinopsida > Pinales > Pinaceae > Pinus > Pinus taeda. Next base: position 16,969 of record APFE030144663.1, on the reverse strand, counting down.
AGGGGATTGATCTATCTAAGTTTCTGCTTACAAGGCTTCATTCCATTATTTAAGGGAATCTTATGTTGAATAAAATTTGTATCAAAAGTCTTCAAATCATCATACGACCAAGAAAATACATCTTTATAGGTTTTAAAGAGATTTAAGTACCTTTGTTTATATTGATGGGGGATACCTTTTGAAAACTTGATCATCTTAGGTTTGTTCTTTGAGTCGATGTTGCAATCCTCAACCTGTTCATCGACTCCCTGTTTAGTGGGTTTTGAGGCCATGTCATTGGATTTGAATAATATCTCCAAAGCAACTAGGCCACGGGGAATGTTGTTTCCCTTAAACTATAGAAATATATGCCCTGCGATAGTTTCCTCCCAAGTGGTTGGTTGTTCCTATGTCACTTCTTCTTCTTCTTGGTCAATCACAGAATTCGATAACTCCCCCATGGCTTCCATGAAACGATTTATTTTTTTGTCATCTTTGAACACGTGCCAATGTCTCACATTATCAAGCACTGAGTGTCTGTACCTAATTTCAACTTCATATCTGAGAAGTTGATTTTACGATGGCTTAAAATTACTGGTAGCTATATCCATTAAATCGCAAGCCTCATTTCTGTAAGTCCTTAGCCTAGGGTGCTGAGTTTGAAATTGGTTCTTGATTTTTTTTTTACCACCAATTTCGAGTCTCCAAATGCAGTCAGGAATTCAATGTTTAAATTCCTCTCTTCTTGCAGTCCTAGTAGTAATGTCTCACATTGTGCCACATTATTAATTGCCTCAAATTTCAATAAATGAGAGGGGCATCAAGCTACCCTCTGGAGATATCAACAACACTCCTACTCCATTTACTTCCTTATAATTTTCTCCATAAAAATACAACTTCGACACTTTTCTACAATCTCTAAGTTGTTGATCTAATTTGGCTGCTAGCTATACCTATGTTTATTCTAAAATAAAATCATCTTCTTCTAGCAGTAAGCAAGAGAGATCCCTTTCTTTCCCATACACAATACCATAATTTATTTGGGTAATCTAATTTCATAACTATTTTAACGAACCTTGATTCCCTGTATAGTCGCCTTTCTTGTCCCCTAAATATAGGGATGGTAGCATAGGTAAGATCCATTTTGATGGAACCTCCAATATTCTATCCCCAAGATATGGACAAAAGAATATTGATCCTTGCAGGGATATCAGCTAGTACAATGTCCATCACTACACTTTTTAGTGGGATCTGGGCCAAATTGACCACTAAGTCCTTTATCATCCCCAAGCACTTTACCTGCTTAGAGTCAAAAGAGTAGATATCTTTGTATGGTATAGTTATATGCAGACCTAGTTACTCCATTACTAATAGTGGCATTAAATTATGAGAAGCGCTCGAGTCCAATATGAAATTATGGAGTAGGAGGTCATGTACTACCAAAGTAACATAAAAAGGTGTTGTGGAGGGATCTTGTTATTCAACATGGGGTCCAAAGACAACCATTGGCCTTTATTCCTGGAGGTTTAAACTATCTTGGGATTGGACTGAAGAAGATGGAAACATGAACTGGGAAACGTGGGCCTTATATGTGGGTTGTTTCAAGACCTTAGATAACAGGACTTGGATCTTCACTTTCTCAAGATATTTTTGAAGATTAAAGATAATGGGTCATTTTTATGTAGTGCTAACCTCTACCAACTAATTTTCTTAAAGATGGACCTATAAGGGGGAGGTGACTTCTCTTCTTTCAGGACTTCAGGCTTATGGCAGTTTGGATCTAGGGACTCCTTCTTTTTTTGAGTAATTGGATCTAAGGCCCCCTTCCCCTTGTTAGTTGGCTTATGAGACAACTAACTAACTGTGGAATAAGAAATTGTTCACGTTATGGGTATGGATGCTCTAGAGGATATCGTTTACCTCCTCAAATTCAGGGAGGGGAAGAAATGAGAGAGAAGGTGTGTTGATTGAAACTTCTTCTTCCTTGACTTCTAGGGAGGGAGTATTGAGTAACTGACCACTTTCTGAAGGATATACCAGGACTCTAGGAGGAAAATTAAGGCAATGAATTAGGGCATTTTGTGAGATGGATGAGGATATTTCAGGCAATGAAGAGATATTAGCATCAGTATTGGGGGTTTTTTCCTTCCAAATGCTTTTGGATATTAGTCTTTCTGGATCAGATACAAATGGGATTCTTTGCTGAGAGGTATCTGATTGGGTATGGGGCCTCTTAAAATCTAGGATGACCAAATAGACTTATAGATAGTGGAGTCACAATGATGTTTACAATAAGATTCAAACAATGGAGTTTCCAATGTAAGAGATATTCAACCCACACTTCCCTTGTTCACCTGATAGAGGGATTGTAAAAATTGTTGTACTGAGGGGAAAATATTCTGATTCATTCCCTGACAACAACACCAGAAAGATGTTGTCACTCCTAAAGGAAATCTCTGGGTTGATAGGATACTCGTACCTAGGACATCTTAATTAGTGCTATCAAATTTATCTTAAAGGCTTATAGCGCCATAGTTTTTACATGTAATTCAAATAAGGTTGATTCAAAACCATTCATAAATATATAATGTATGAACCAATGTACAAGTAGGAATACACAGGAAATGATCCTTGATTAGTGGTGTCCAAATTAGATTGAGAGTTTGCAGTTAAGACAAATATAATTGTAGAAGACAGTAGAGGAGAAATCCTTCATACAAAGCTTAAATGTTAAGAATTCTGTGTAAATGGATTTAGAGAGAAACAAGAGTAAGGAAATTCTTATGGAATGCTAAGATACATGTAGAGTTTTTTAAAGACTTTATTTTAACATCAATACATGCATTTTCCATCAATTACTTGATCTAAATAAATCTCCATCTAATAAGAAATATGTCTAGCAACTACATGACATGAAATTTGAGAAAAATATTTAACACATTTGAAAACATAAGGGGAGATGAACATAAGAAAATCCAATAAGTTGGAATCACCAGAAATATTGCATTAATTTTCTGAGAAATGTGCATACATCAACATTTATAACACTGCCTTCATGAAAACATGAAAACGCCCTTTCCAAGGGTTCTTTCAAAAAATTACGAGCCTGTTAAACCAGAAAATCTCTGTCGAACTTTATTTTCTTAGAGTACTCTCCTCATAATACTGAAATGTAGAACTACAAACTCTTAAAACTTGTTAAACACTCACATAGTGAGCTTATTTATATACAACTCCTACTTATGCACAAGGTTCAATCACCCAAGTGATGTCAATCTTCCAATGTGACCAACCTAGTATCTGAGTACAAGACCTTATGCCATTGTTGTCTTGAAAGTCAACTACTAAAACATGCATGCACCACTACCGCCAAAATGATATTTGATGCTAAACTCTTTTAATACTCTCCATGAACCTTTTAATTTGGCTTGGAATTGATATATACTATTGCAGGCCAAAGAAAGAGGCCATGTATTCAGCTACTGGATCATAGAACTGATGAGAAAAATTTAGGATATCTTCCTCTATTGAATAATTTTCTGGCAGGAATATTTCTGCAACAGGAAACCACAAAAAGTATTTGGCTCTGCAACTTTGGGCTCCTCTGAAAGAAGTTGTTGCTGGAAGTCTTCTGAAATTGTAAAGTTTTGATGCCACTAGGCTCCTTTTGTTTAGCCCCTTTTTGCATTTTTCATCATAGGATCAAGGGCTATGGCTTGCTTCTTAGCCTTAAGGTGCTAGGGAATTTTTCTCCTGTTGGGGGCCATTTTTCATTCTTAAGTGCTTAGCGCCCTTGGTTTCTTAATTATTAACGATTGTGCGCCATCCGAAAATCAAAGCCCCCTTATCAGAAGTCTCCAATTGCAAACTTTTATAAAGTGCTGACATCCTCAACCTCTAATATTTGATCTACGATATGATTTCATCACTCCACATGGCACCTCGTGAGTGGTGACACGTGTCACCTAGATTTTTCCCCTTAAGCCCCTCAAAATGCCAAAACGTCTTGGCACATGTATTGTCATACCGCCACATCATGATGACATCGGATGCGACGATAGCTTTATCAGAACCAATCATGTGCTGACATGTTTCCCTCTAGAGGAGAGAGAAAAGGGACCATCCACCATTGGTTTTGTGATGAAATCCTTTACTAATATTTATCGACGTTCCCCGATGGTTTTTAACACTATCGACACATTATGCATATCGCAACTTTGTAAAGGTTGTCATCTTAAGAAGTTTTGATCCTCTGATTTGCTGACCTTCTGATGTGTCGTTGCTTTGAGATGTAGGACATTCAATATTTGGTCACCAATAAGTTGGACCTATGACATCCTGACCTCTAATATGCGATCATTGATATCTCTAGGCCTCCAACATAGGATCTCTGATACCTCTGGACCTCTGACATCCTGAACTCTAATATGTGATCATTAATATCTCTAGGCCTCCAATATAGGATCTCTGATACCTCTGGACCTCTGACATCCTGACCTCTAATATGCGATCATTGGCATCCATTATATGATCTCTGATATTCTTTCCTTCCTAAGGCTTGAATCCTTGAAGCTTCGGCAGACCATATCTTTTGATCCAAGAGTCCATATTTGGACTTCCACATATCATTGCAAATCTTGTCCTGAGCAATTTCCAATGGAGAGGGTCTGACGTAGGCTTTGAGTCCTTTTAATTCTTGGAAAATGACTACAATATTCTCTACTCTTTTGCATTCTTCTGACATCATTTCGCACCATTCAAATAATTTTGCAGTAAGTGATAACATGATGCAGGGAAGAAACAATATGAGATCAATGCAAAGGATGTCAATGTTATCCTAGGAAGTTTGGATGAATTTTATTTTGTGATAGTCATGCAGTTGAATACAAAAAAACAAAGATGGGATAATATTGTCCAAAGCTATGAAGTTGACACTAAGGTAAAAAGAGCTAAACTTTAAACGTTTAGAATTCAATATGAGACTCTTAGAATGAATGATGATTAAAGTATTGTAGGATGTTTCCTTAGAGCAGACAATATTGTTAACTCAATGAGAAATCTTGGAAACGAAATAAAGGATTTAACTATTGTTGAAAATATTTTAAGATATCTAACCTCAAAGTTCGATTCCAAAATCTCTTCTATTGAAGAAATGTAGGATTTGAAGAATCGCGCTGTTGAACAACTCCATTGGATCTTGAAAATTTTTGAGATGAGAAAAGAGGTTACATCATATATGAGAGAAGCATAATTCAAAGCTACAAAGAAAGGGAAATAAAAATAATAGTTAAAGGAAACATGTTATATTTTAGATGAAGAAGAAGTGAATTTTGTGACGAAGCTCTAAGTAGGGACTGGCAGGTTTAAAGGTAAGCTTCCTTTTAAATGGTTTTCCTATGGAAGAGTAGGTCACTATGCCGCTAAATGTACTTGTAAATAAAATCATGAGAAATGGAAGAATGTTCCAAATAATAATGTTAAAATAAACTTTGATAGCAAGAAAGGTTTTTATACTCATGAAGATAGTGAATATTATTCCAATAATGAGGATGATGAACTAGATTAGGATTTTCAATTACTTATGGAATTTTGAGGATAGTATAGATAAATTTGAGGATTTCTTTATGGATGCTCAAGAAATTTTTTATAGAATCAAGGTCATAAACAATAATCAAGAAAATGAAATCCGTATGTACAAGGAAAACTCCCTTACTAAGGAAATAACTCAACTAAAGATCTGTCTAAAATGAGCTAAGTTAGTTGAAGAATATTTGAAGAAACAAGTCCAAGAAAAGGAGAGGCACTGTGAAATTTTAGAACTTGAAATTTTCGGTCTAAGAAAGGAAATAGAGAAAACAAAGGCTCTAAATCTTAGATTTTCTACACTAGTAGAAAATGAGAAATTAGTGACTAGGGGACTAAAAAAGTTAGCTACCATAGCTTTTCCAAGTGAAATACTACCAAAAATGAGCAATATTAAGTGACCCAACTAAAAATGACTAACATAAATGACTAATTTAGTCTTAGGATAAAATATACGACTAACTAATAAGTAATACAGCTAAAAATGACTAATGTCAGTGACTAATTTAAACTAAACTATGACTAGCTTCTAATAGTTTGTTAATGAGCTATAAGTGAAGTTCCCCAAAAGAAATGGGGTACCTACAACTACTTGAGTTTATTGATAACATTATTGACATATTTGAACATATTTTCCATCTCCTTAAGGATTAGTAGATATTACCCTTATGTGTAAACCTCATGATCTCTTGCCCTCTTTATATGAGCATGCTTGCTTATATTAAGGAGTTCTTCAATAATTTTTATTGATGCGACATGGAAAAATGTTCACTCTCTGGGTTTTCAAAATTGTTATATATAGCCTCTACTTAAAATGACAACTTTTTGCTAAAAAAATAGAATTAGAATTAAAAAATAAAATTTAACCCCAATATTGACAACATGCTCAAATAAAAAAAAAGTTAATCACAATAATGGCAACATAAGCTACTATGGTAATTGAAATTTTTTGGATAATTTAAAAATACCCTATTAAAATTTACTTTCCCACTACTCTTTTTCCTTTCCTTCTCACATTGGGAGAGATTTCGATGCTCTTTGTACATTGGATTCTGCTCCAAAATTCAAGAGGAGTTCGATGCCCTTTTTATATTGAATTTTGCTGCAAAATTTAGGAGGACTTCGATGCTTTTTCTACATTGCATTCCACTAAAAAATTTAGGAGGAAGGTGTGGATTGATTGTTCACGATGGACAATGGTTCAAAACCTCAGGAGCAAAAGGAAGGTGAGAAGGGAAATACTATGAACAATGGACAGGGGTATGAAACCTCAGGAGAAAAAGGAAGCTAAGAAGGATGGTGTTAATAACAATGGGAAGTCCTGTGAATTTGAAATAATTGGGAAGGAGGTGATTCAAAAGAATAGTGGTGTTTTCATAACACATCATATCGATATGATGAATTTAGACAAACATTTGAGCAAGGTATGGAAAAAAATTAGAAGCCCAAAACCCAAAAGAGTGGAAAATTGACACGAAAAAACTAGATATAATGAGTATCATCACCCAAAGCAAATTTGGGAATGTTAAATGTTAATATTAGAGTAGCTTTCATGCATGAAGTTCTTGATGAAATTCCAGGTCATTTTAATTTTTTCCTTTAGTGATAACTAGTAGGCCAAGGAGCACATCTTCTTTGAATCATAAAACTTTCAAGGTTCTTATTTTTAGTCTCAAACTGACATTAAAGGATAAAAAATTATTAGAATTTTCCTTGTTGATAGACAAGCCAAAACTACCCTTGAATTTGCATGGTATTGATAAATCGTTTAGCTTCCATCACACTAGCTTCAACCACAATTCACTATAAATCCCTCATAATCTAGCATATGTTGCTATATGAGAACCAGTTATTGACTTTGGCAGTCATGTGAAAGATGTTAATTATAAATTTTGAGTTTGTCTTATTTTTCAATCCTTTGGAATAATTAATATTTTATTAGGGTTATCCCCTCAAATAAGGGGGATTATACATCTTCTAGGGCTCCTTATTTCTTTGTTTGACTTCCCATAATTGTTTTTCCTTGTAAAAATACATCTCACTCTCCAGCATGTAAGAAAGGGTAAGATATTATTCAAGGCTCAAGATTATTCAAGAAGAAGGATTGAAGCCATTACAAAAATACACTTGATATGAGCTCATGATATCACTTTTGAGAATTGAACCTAGGAAGGCAGGATAAAAATCATTCCTCCCAACCACCTGAAATAAACCAAATTGACATTTGACTTCCTATAATATGATGTTTGCAACACATTTGTATAGTTTCCCAATAACCGTTGATTTCCATGTGGGGCTAGTCATTTTAAAATTAACTCCTAAACTCATTATTTCAAAGGGGAAACAGTTCTAAACATTTGAGTCCACAGTGCCCATACTTATTTTGAAAAGAAACATTATGCCAGGATGTAATAATAGGTTTTTTCATCCCTTTGACATCCATTATACCTGGTTGGGCATTGTACACTTCTCTTCAAAATTTCTTATATAATTAGTTTTCCATATTTTCTTCCCATATTTAATCTAAGAATCTATTTCTCTTGTAATATAACCATGCCATATCCTTCTTTTAGTGATTAGGATCCTCTTGATGTGGGATTTCGACAAAAGGCATATTATTTTCTTTGGAATTTAGTGAATCTAAATCATAGAGCCTCCTTTATTACCTTTGCCTCATCATTTGAGAGTTGACACATTTCTTGGCCATGTTAAAGGATATTTGCATTTAATTTTAGTTATAGACTCAGATAAGTTTGTTGGGACTAATCCAATAATCCTTTATTTTGGTTGACCCCAAATTGATCATAACCTTTCGAATTTTTTCCAGAGCTTTGAGATTCTAAGAGGCTAGTGTCCAACCCATGCATACTCCCAAAGTTATAACTTTTCTCCATGTTTGACATCTTGGGAAATCCAACTATATGTTATATGATTTTTGATCACATTATTCCTTTTTTTTTATTATCCTTTAGGGACATAATCATGTCATGAATCCCATAAGGTGGATAAGTTCCCTATTCCCCATGTATCTTTTTTCCTTAAAATTTTGATAGAAAGACCTTATTTGGTTTGAGATAAAGAACCAATATACTCTTAAACATGGATTTTTGCTTACTGGTCTTCTTACCGCTACTTCACATTCCAATCTAGACATAATTATTTGTTTCCAACCTATCAAGTGCCACTTTTTCTCCTTTAATTCCTCTTGTCATGAGAAAGTTTTATTAACTTTATCCCTCTCCAAGAGCATCAATCTAGAGGTCAACATGTTGGACTTTTAGAAGATGGGCATAGTTGATAACTATTAGATAAGGTTAATCTATATGCCAGAGATAAATAAATGGAGCTTTGTTTACTCATCTTCTTATCCCTTATTCTCATTCAAATTTAGGCATAACCATTTGTTTCCAACCTAGAATGCGCCACTTTTTCTCCTTTGATGCCTCTTATCATGAGAAAATTTTATTAACTTTATTCCTCTCCAAGAGCACTGATCTCGGGGTCAATAGATTGGAATTTTAGAAGATGGGTATAGATGATAACTATTGGATATAATATGAAGGGTGATGCAACACGTGAATCAACCACATGGTATTATGAAAGAACTCTTCAACCACCATCCAACTTCTAATTTGAATGAAACAAGGTTCTCCCCTATGGATTAATTACCCATTTTCACCCATGACTCCATATGATCCCTTTGGTGTTTGAGAATTCAGTAGGGAATTGAATATGTTAATTCTCTTTAATTTGATAACTATTTTTGTTACCATTTTCCTTATTATTATAGTGTGAGATACATTAAACAACTACTAAAACAATAAGAATAGTGGCACAATATATAGGCTGCAAGTTAGGGCCAAAACCCCTCCTCTTGAGGGGAAAACCCTTAAACATATTCTCTTATTATAGATACTTAAATTGATGAATACCATGACCTGATGACTTATAAAAATATCCTCCAAGATCAAGATGAACTCAGCCTCCTCATGTAATAACTTCGACCTCCTACAACAAATTTGAAATTGTCTTCTGGCAATTGCTATTACTCTTCTCAAACACCTTGATCTTCTTCGTAGGACCTTATCCTCCCTTCGCTTACCTCTCCATGTGACTTAGGGCTAGTGAGATACCCTAAGTTAACTTCTCTTGAATTCCTTTCTCTCTTTCCTCTAAGATTGAACCATAGATATCCCCAACACAAAAACCCTAGCTTCGACTTGTACGAGAGAGAGAGAGAGAGAGAGAGAGAGACTTTACCCAAGAACTTCAACTTCATTTTTTTGTTTTTCATCCTTCTTCTTCAAATTCCTTTGATTTCCTATTATTTTCATAGAATGAGATGAGTGTTTCTAATGGAGGGTGAGTTCCACTCTATATATAGGCTTCATTAATGGTAGACATGGCTCTTCATGTAGGCCAACTTTGACAACTTCTAGGCCGACTTGATCTTGGATGTATTTCGACACTTTAAATACAAAACAAAATTTTATTTATAAGATACAGTGTACACATAGGGTCTTCAATGTATGAAAATGAATCTTAAACCTAGGACAAACCCTAGGAGCACTCAATGGGTGCTTGACCTATAAAATAAAAGAACTTGAGCATAAAACCCACACTCATTAATAATAATTTATTTTCATTTTATAATTTACAAGAATGAATTTCATACTTTTGAATACCAAACCTAGTTACACATTTTTCAACATTCCCTCTTAACTAGGGAGGTATTCATAATAGGTACACGGTCATTCTCAATCTGAAGAGATCTCATAAAAAGAGCTGGGTCGGTAACCCATTTGTATAGAATCATATCAGGAAGCATTGTCACCTGGCAAAGCCTTGACTAACAACTCTATCTATCCATGAGATATGAGCACAATGGTGGCAAGACCAATGATGTATAAACACTATAATCATTTCTCTCAAGGTACATACTCCACCCGGGTGTTCAATAAGTATAACCTTCCATGGGACTATTCTTATCTTCAGTAGCCAGCCCTCAAAGAATATTGGTCATCCATGACTCCTCTTAATTTGGATGCCATATCTCATTTTCAAAAAGTATCGGATACCAAATGAGTACCCAATCCTCTATTCTATCTTCCTAATTGAAGACATGAATAATGTGTCTATATCTCCCTCTCAATTAGGGATTGTACATCAACCAACCCAATCTTGTCTCTTAAGTATAAAAGCTTCTTGTTGGGAAGTGACTTTGTCAGTATGTCATCTACCTACTCATTAATGGAGATATACTGTAACTACAGCACACCATTTTTCACTAGCTCTCGTATGTAGAGATACTTGGTGTTTATATTCTATGTCTTTCCATGAAATACTGGATCCTTAGAAAAACATATACAATTAGTGTCATCACAAAGTATCACTGTAGGGTTCATCGATCTGTCAAACAATTCGGATAGTAGCTTTCTCAACCATATTGCTTCTCTCGTTACTTTACAGGATGCAACATATTCATCCCCAAGACTACTCAAGGAAACAATGTCTTGCTTTATGCTAATCCATGAGACCATGCAGGATCCTAAACTGGAACATCTCCCGTAGTGCTTCTTCCATATTTCTCACTACCACCCAGTTATAATCTATATATTCAATCAGTTGAACATCATTCCTTCTATCATACTTTAGATATAAGTGGATGGTTCCTTGAAGATATATCTGAATGTGTTTTGCTACTACCCAATGATCATGATTCAGCTCCACTTAGAATTGAATGAGAACATTTACTGCAAAACCTATGTATCGTCGAGTATTGACCAAGTACAACAATGAGATAATAATTTATCTATACTTGGAAGGACCCACAAGGCTAGATTCAGAACTCCTTAGTCTCTTCAAGTTTGTGATCATCATAGTAGTCACAGGTTTGCAATCCATCATGTCAAACCTTTTCAACATCTTGTTCACATATTTTCATTGACCCAAATAGACTTCATTAGATTCTTTCCAGACTTCTAGTCCCAAATAGTATTGCATCATCCCAAGATACTTCATATAAAATTATACTCCTTGTTGCTTCTTACATTCTTCAATTCGAGCTTCTACACCTATCAAGAGAAGATCATCTACATATAGAAGAATGATTACACGTTCTTCATCTACGAGCTTGGTATAAAGGTTTGGATCAACATAACTCTTTATGAAGCCTATTCTTTGTAGGCATGCATCCATTCTAGCATACCATTCCCTTGGTGCTTGCTTGAGGCTATATAATTCTTTCTTCAATATGTAAACATATGCCTTCATGTATTTAACTTCAAATCCCAAGGGTTGTTCTATATATACTTCTTCATCTATTGTTCCATTCAAAAATGAATTCGTGACATCCATTTGATGGATGTTTGATCCCATTGATGCTATGAGAGATATTAATGATCAAATCGTTGTATATGTTGTTGTTGGAGAAAATGTCTCTTCATAGTTGATGCCTTCAACTTGAGAGAAGCATCTAGCCACAAATCTTGATTTATGCTCATCTATATTTCCATCTGTTGCATGTTTGATATTATAGATCCACTTGGAAGTAACTAGAGATTTTTCCTCCGGCCTAGGTATGATCTCTTAGACTCCATCCTTAATCATAGAGTGATATTATTAATTCATGGTATCCTTCCATTCTTGATCGTTTACAACCTCTTCAAAATTGGATGGTCTTTCTTCTATTAGATTTTTCATGTATGCAACATACCCAAAATATACTTTGGGTTTCTTGCTTTCTCTGAATGATTCTTTCATTGCTTCATGACCTTTTCTTGTTTTGGGAATAACCATGGGTTGAATTGGCTCACTCATACCTTCTTCTTCATGGTGTGATTCCTCTTCTCCCTTATCCACTTCCTCTTCAAATACAGGAAGTTCTTCATCATCAGTCTATGGAAAGTTCCTTTTATTTCTTGAAAGCTATACTTTCATCAAATATGACATCACAACTAACTTCTATGTAATGTCCATGTTTCGTGTAGATTATATAATATTTTGACGAGTTTCTATACCAAAAAAATGTTCCCCTCATTCATGAAGGGTCCAAATTGTTTCTTTTATCCTTGGGTATGTGGATATATATAGGACACCCAAAGATCCAGAGATGATCTACAAATGGCTTCTTTCCAGTGAACAATTCTTTCAAAGTTTTTTTATCTATAGATCTATGGGGACTTCAATTCTAAATGTAGACAATGGTCTTCATAGCTTCTCCCCATAGGAAATTAGGAAGGTCTTGATCATGTATCATTTTTTTACACTTTCTTCAATATTCTTCCATTCTATAGCTCCGTTTTTCTTAGGATTATATGGGACTATTCGCTCCCTCTTAATCCTAGAATCCTTATAGAATTCTATAATTTCTTTGGATGTATATTCTCCTTCATTATCAGATCTTAATATCTTGATCCTTTTTCCTGTACGGTTTTCCACTTCAGCTTTGAATTCTTGAAATTTTGAAAATACTTCACCCGTGCTTTTCATTAGGTAAACCCATGTATTTCTTGAATGATCATCGATGAATGTGACATAATATAGGTGACCTCCAAGAGATTTAGGATTCATAGGGCCATATACATCAGAGTGAATGATATCCAAGATTTATTTTAGTTGTGAAGCACTGCTTCTAAATGGTCTCTTGGTATTTTTTCCTAATGAAAATCCCTTACAAACTTCTCCATGATCTTCTTTCAGATTTGGAATTCCGTCTATTACGTAACTTAGAGTTGGAAGGATTTTTAAATGTAGATGACAAAATCTTCTATGCCAAAGTTCACATGGGTTAATTTCAATGTGAGCTAGGGTTGGGCCACAAGAGGCATTAGTTTGTAAATTATTCCTTCTCAAATGCTAGTGATTTTAGCTTCATCTATACTTCATCCTTCACGCCTTACAATGACTTTACCATCAAGGAAAGCTACCCTATCACCCTTTTCTTCCAGACATGAAATGGAAAGTGAATTTTTGTGCGAACCTGGAACAAATAGAAAGTTGCTTCCATCTTCCATATTTATGGAGGTTGATCCAATACCTTTCAAGGGATAGCTCTTGTTATCTCCATGTTCCACTGAATAAGCGTATTTTCCTTTTGATAAGGTCTTCAATTGATTGGAGTGACCATTCATGTGCCTTGATGCACCAGGCCAAAAAGAAACCTTCATCCTTTTCTTTCATTGAGGCCTTTTTGTAGAGAATAGGAAACTCCATGCTTCCTTGATACCTTTCTTGAGATGGCTTTCAATATTTTTGATGAGCTTCTTTACTATAGAGGAGATCTTCAGGATGCCCTTAGATGACCTTATCTCTGATACCATGTTGAGAATTTAGTAGAGAAGTGAATATGTTAATTCTATTTAATTTGATAATTGTTTGTATTACCTTTTTATTTATGATTATAGTGTGAGATACATCAAACAACTACCAAAATAATAAGAATAGTGACATGGTATATAGGCTGCAAGCTAGGGCCAAAACCCATCCTCTTGAGGTGAAAACCATTAAATCTCTTCTCTTGTTATAGATCCTTGAATTTATGAATGCCATAACCTAATGATTTAGAGAAATACCCTCCAAGATTAAGGTCAACTTGGCCTCCTACTGCATGAAATTTGACCTCCTACCATGGATCTAAAATTATGTCTTCTGACAACTCTTGCAATTGTTACTACTCCTCTCGAAGAGTTTGATCTTCTTAGTATGGCCTTCTCTTCCCTTCGCTTGCCTCTCCTTGTGACTTAGGGCTACTGAGATTCCCTAAGTGACCTTTGCTTGACTTCGTTTCTCTCTTTCCTCTAATATCGAACCAAATATAGGCCCAACACAGAAACCCTAGCTTCAACTTGTACAATAGAGAGAGAGAGACTTTACCCAAGCAGTTTGACTTCCTTTTTCTCTTCTTCGGCCTTCTTGTTTGAATTCATTTTCTTTCCTATTCTTCACGTACAAGGAGTTGAGTGTGTCTAATGGAGGACGAGTTGATCTCTATATTTAGGCTTCTTCAAGGGTAGACATGGCTCGTCATGTAGGTTGACTTTGACAAATTCTATGCTGACTTGATCTTGGAGGTATTTTGACACTTTAAAGAAAAAAAAACTTTTTCTTTACACAATACAATGTGTTGATAGGGTCTTCAATGTATGAAATCAACTGTTAAACCTAGGAAAAACCCTAGAAGAACTCAATGGGTGCTTGACCTATAAAATAAAATAATTTGAGCATGAAACCCGTTCTTCATTAATAAAAAAAACTTTTGATTTTATAATTTACAAGAATACAATTCATACTTATGAAAACCGAACCTAGTTACACATTTTTCAACATGTTAAGGGACAAGATACTTTAATCTCTCTCATATTTTAGTTCCTAATATTACTTATATTTGGAGATCAAAGGTGGATTTCATTATATCTTAGAGGTAATGATGCTCATTCCTAGGGTGTTTTTATGGCAAGACTCAAGTCTGGCCATGTCAAATTGACTAAGAAGATAGACAAGCTCATATGGTCAAAGAACCCCTCTAGGGATTATACCCCAAAAGCTAGATATATTTCTATTACTTTAAATGGGGAGAAGAGGAATCATGTGGGGTGAAGGAGGAGAGTTTGGATACTTAAATATCCCTCAAAGGATTGAGTTTTGTAGGTTTTAAACCCATACAGAAATTACCTCATACGAATTCTAAATCACAGGAAAAATAAAAATGCGAGAGCATAACACATAAAACACATATACACAGAGATTTCCCACTGGATCTCAAAACCGAGACGACCAGCTTGATTTTTCATTATATTCCTTTCAATATTACAATACATACTTATACATGCCAAAGCATCAATACCATGGACCGAAAACCATCGCG
>APFE030144659.1:0-11797 GCA_000404065.3 Pinus taeda | reverse complement strand
AAATATCTCTTTCAACCAGTCACCCTCATGCCATATTACAAAAATAAATGTGGGATCTCATAGAACAACCAAGGCAATCCAAAGGTTAAACCACCTCCACCCTCATCAAACTATGATCACATGAAAATTGGTGCTTCGATCACAACCAAATCGAACTTGGAATGCCATCCAGAACCCATCACTATCATTGAGGAATTTTCCATCTCCTTGTCCCTAAGGCTTTACCAAAATCCAATCTCGGATCACTAGGCCCTAAACCTAGACCAATCTCTCAAGCTTTACCGCAATGCAAACCTGGATTACCAGGCTCTAAATTGAGGCTTCTCCCTTGGGCTTTACTGTGTATCCTGCCAAAACGAGTCAAGGGATTATTAGGCCTTGTTGAAGCCATGAAAATCATTGTGACAACATGGGGTAAAACCACCCGGTTTGGGCCTTGGTTAGCAACTCATTTTCCGTTTGGTGTAGTGGCTTCGACTAGGGATAATGGGACTAGTTTCCCAGAAATATTTAGATAGTGTTGGTGAGGTGATATACATTGTAACGGGAGAATGGTTGATCTAAGTGTAATCTAATCTAACTAATAAACACATGCATATATCCTGGTTTAAAACTATTTAGCTATAAATATACCCAGAAATTAAATACAATATGCAATCTATAATGATCTCCTACAACAATTGGTAATATAGATCATTCAACTGCAATAAGAAGTGAAATGGTTTAACAATAATCATTTTGGATAAATAGTTAGACAAAATGATCATGAAAGACATATCGCATATAAAATCATTCATGTATTCAGAATAAAGTTAAAGCCTACATCATACAAAAGTGCAATAATGCTAAACTATAATTCAGACTTTCACACATAAAATAGTTTAAAGAAGAGTTATTGCCTGATACATAAATAAAAAAAGATCATAAGATAAAAGTACCATATATGGTGAGCCCTACTCATGTGTTTCAACAATATTAATCCAGTCTCAATCATTCTAACACATTCTAAGAGTACAAAAGTGAATTTCAGTAGAGTATGCTAGACATTTGAAAGAAAATAGATCTTGTTCCATTCATTCCATCATAACCTCCTCAAAAGTACAGAAGTGCAATGTTTCAAAGAATGTCTCTGATAAAATTTTTGGAACCCTCTCTAAATGCAAGAGAGGGGTCTAAATTGTAACACCCTCCGGGGTAAATGTGCATATAAAAAAAACGTAATAGGAACAGAAATACAATAAACATATCAACCATCAAAATACATATATATATCAATACATTTGCACATGAAAATCAAGGGAACGTTTTTTTTTTTCATTAATAAATGCAATGAACCAACTGGTGATGGGACTACCACGTTCCACCCAACCATAGATTGATTGAGACAAGTCTCTCTTGAGCCAATCACTCCTGTGTCATATTCCAAGCATGAATGTGGGATCTCATAGAACACATCAATCAAAACTCATCCAAGGCTTCCAGAGGCCACCCACCTCAACCCATCAAACAGTGATTCTACCTCACAATCGGACATCACCAAAAACTGTCACCAGATTGGTCTCCATCCAAGCCTTCTAGGGCTTCCAAAGAATTTGTCCAACCAAGGCTTCCAGAACTAGTAACTCAACTGACAACTTATACAGGGCTTCCAGAGCATTTTTCCAACCAAGGCTTCCAGGACTAGTAACTCAAACTGCCAAGGGCTTCCAGAGCATTTTTCCAAACAGGATTTCCAAGACTAGTAACTCAACCCAAGTTGTTACAGGGCTTCCAGAGCGTTTGTTCAACTAGGGCTTCCAAGACTAGTAACTCAACCCAAGCTATGGAAAAATGAGAACCAACCAAAACAAAGCATTGAAAGTAAAACCACAATCACCATTGCTATCAAGGAAATGGCAAAGCTAGGCAATCCACTATCAATCTCAGCCATCCTCCATGCCAATGATAGATCATAACCAAGAAACCACATGCATGTGCCATGCATGCCAAAACTAATGAAGAACTCATACATGCAACTCAGTACCTGCAAGAAAATATGATGTAGCTGTTGATGCCGATGCCTTCTTCTGCTTTCTTGCTCTTACTTTGCCTTCTTGCTCCAACAATCCAAGAATGCCGCCCCCTCCAAGAGTGCTCCAAGAAAACTCTAAGTAACCAAGAGTATGAGAGAGAGGGAGAATAATGAGAGAGCTCCAAAACTAAATTGACCAAGTCTTGCCCACTGGTCCTCATAAGCCTTTTTATTAATGAGGCCTCTATTTTTTTCATTTTCCATCATTTTCCTTCAATTTCCTCCTCACATGAAAAATGTGACCTTTCACCTTCCTTTTCTCCTAATTTCCATTATTTTCATAAATAAATGTGCCAAAATACCTTTTTTCCTCTTTAATGCCTTAGCCACGCCTTTGCCAATTTCCTTAGCCATAAACAACCAAATGAACACCCCCCTAGGATGTCTTTCCCACCATTCAGCTTGGAATACGTGTCCCAATCATCTGTGGGATTTATATATTTTTACATGGAATTTTCACCAGGGATGTTACAGAACTCTCCCCCTCGGGGGAACACCATCCTTGGTGTTCAATGATACCTATAACCAAAAGACTTTTGAAAACAAAACATACTGCCCATGGAGATTTATAACACAGCTCATTGCAGTATTTACAATGAAATATCTACTTAAAATCAAAAGATCATGACAACATGACAACATACCACATAATGGAGCTTTATAACATAGCTCATTATGGTATTTACAATGATCACCCTTCTTAAAAACTCATATGACAACATAACATCATGATAACATAACCACATGATAGCATAATAACATAACACCCATACCGCATAGTGGAGCCTTATAACACAACTCGTTATGGTATTTGCATCCATACACAGGTGTACATATAACAACCTAATCAAAATATATATACCAAAACATATGCAAAATCATATACCAAACATATATCAATCATACACTAACCATCATATAGCATCTACCAAGACATCACAAGGTATTTATTGAAACATCATATAGCATGTATCAACCAACATAAAGCATATATCAAATAATCATAAAGCATATATCAACCATCATAAAGCATATATCAATCACCATAAAGCATATACTAAACCAACATAAATCAAATACTAAACCATCATAAAGAAACTACCAAACCACCATAAGCAACCACCAAACCACCATATCAAGCTGCTAGTTCTTGTAGTTGATTTCAACTACCCAATCAGACATGTTCATGATTCTTGTACCACGCACATAGCTTCCATCAGTTTTAAAATAAATTAAAATAAATTCACATCATACCTCATTGGTAGCTCGTTACTAAGGTACATTTTTAATCATGTTTGCTTCCTATCACAACAAGTCAAACTAGCATATTTGACCAAGTCAACATGTATAAAAATATCACATCAGGCTAGCTCAAACATAACCATCAAAATCATAAATGACATGTAACCATCATAAATAAAAATCTTAGATCACATGTAATTATCATGGGTCAAAATCATAAATCACATGCATACTAAAACCGAAATACAATACCAATACTTATCCTTCATTGATCCTTACTTCTACCTTGGTTCTTTTTGTAACACAATGGATTGGTTGCCACACCCGACAAACATCCAGTTCCTTCTCCTCAACCATGTGCACATATGCATAGTGTGCATCACACACATACGGCCACATACAACATGCAACTCCATGCAATGCATGCATCTACACCTGACATACAACACATACACCTACACCCAGTGTACAACATAGTGCATCATCTATACTTGATGTGCAATACCACTCAATACATGTAACTACACAGAGTTCAATACAACGAGTACGCAAGCCACAATACCATGACTACATGATGCACATACATAGTACCGCATGCCCATAACACAACGTCAATGACATGCACACAATACCACATGTACACCAGTACCATATGTACAACATGTACACAGTACCACCGGTACACTGCAGCACTTGCACAATGTGTGCACAACATCACATGTACATGGCACCACCTGCACAACGTGTACATGATGCCACATGTACACTGTACCACTATACAGTGCGTACACAATACCACATGTACACAATACCACATGCATGACATGTAGACGACGCCACATGTACACAACGCCATATGCATGACATGTACATAGCACCACATGCACACAACACCACTTGTACAATATGTACACAGCACCACATGCACACGACACCACTTGTACGATCATGCACACCACACCATATGTACATAGTACCAATGTACCACATGCACACAACACCACTTGTACATAGCACTGCATATCCAACACGTACATAGTATCATCTGTACACAAAACTAAATAGCCAACATGCGTAGCACCATATGCACAAAACACTACGTATTCATCATGCACACAATACAATATGTACACTGCACCATATATCCAACATGTACATAGAACCATCTATACCAGGACTGAATATGCAACATTCATACAAGACTATCTATACTAACACCCATTACATAACATCACATAAATAACATGTACACACGCTATATATGCACAACACCACATGCGTACAAAATCACAGCTGAAACATGTACAAAATATACAACATATGCATAACAATAGTACCACACATCCCAACTGCATTGTCTCTGCCAAGTAGCTTTGTTTCTAGTGTCTTACGCATGCTTGTCCCAACATGCCGCAGACCACACTGTTTTCACTTTGTTGATGTATCCTTCAACATTACTTGTTATAACATAGACATAGGCATAATACAAGTATACAATATCAAATCCTATCCACATGATACGAACCTCGTATATTTGTCGTGGCTATTCTTCCCAACTGATTCCTCTTAAGGCCAAGAACCTCTTCATGTTTTTCTCCTACATAAGCAATCATTCCTCCATAAGAATGATCCTTGACAACCCTGTTAGATAGTAACATAGATACATGGATACATACATACATATATAAACATTAACATAAAGAAATCATGATCAGTGAGACAATGACATAAATTCATACATGTATACATATATAAACTTCAACATAATCATGATCATAAAATAATTACTAGATAACATAAGATCTAGGTTAAGAGAAATTTCTTATTTATGTATAAGAATTGAGAGCAACAATTCCCAACATATTCAAAGCATACGACACCTCAAATCCATTTACTTTACATTTTCACGTTACCTTTCTCATGACTATACTGCTACCATCCATTTACCACAATGGACCCAGCCAGTCCAACTGAATATCATAGCCTTACCTTCCGCTATGCTTACTCATGCACATAGCTTCATATGGGTCTTATATCATCGGTTGGGTACCCCAAATCTCTCCTTATTTCCATCAACTTTCCTCTTTCCCAACCAATTCCCAAGACTCAAAACATAAAAAAGGCAAGACAAGAGACAAACAAGAAGAAGACCATAAAAACCAATAACAAAATGACTCTGCAAACAAAGTGATATGGCCATACACTAGACATAAACAAAGCCACAAATCAAGCTCAACAATTCATAAAATACCAAAAGAACAAGACTAAAAACAAACATCATGACTCAATCCCCATGGTTCCCAAGGAAATCTCACCCGAGCCTTCTTCAAGATTTCATGGCAACCTCTCTTGCCAACTCCCTGCATCATGCTTACACATGTCATCCACATGTTCCAAATATCAAGACAATCATATTTATCAATTTGAAATCAACTTTTACAAACAATCGTGTCATAATCCATAGTTATTAGATGTAATGCTACAACTATCGACTACATTCAAGTACATATCAACTGTCTCAACACATACATGTTAGTAATATCATCTTAAAACATAATCATTTGAACACATGCTCATATTAAGAAATTCATCAATCATTCAACCACTTGCAAACATACCATTTTAAATAAATCAATTAGACGACATAATAGGCACCAAACACTCAAATACCAAATACATGACGTAATCAACTATGAAACACCAAGTATAATACATAGGCAAACTCATACCATAGTATACCTTAGGGGAGGCTATCTTTTTTGCATTATCAATCTAGTTAGCAAGATATAATTTTACAACATGTAAACTCAAGCACTCATAAGATCATGATATCCATAACAATATCTAACTAACATGTGCACATTGTAAACTCATACACAATTATCATTCACACATATGCAAGGAAAATCTAGATTAATATGACACCATCTCACAAATATGTCAGTTTATACCTGAATATCGCAACCATAACCATCTGCATAGGTCAAACCAGGTTATATTTATGTTAAACATAAGCGATCAATTCTTGTAATCAACCTACAAGACTGATACATGTAATCAAAATATTCAAAAATGTAACCTAACATACAAGGATGTAAGTAGGTAGCATGAAAGCAACATGTAAGCGGCATATAATTCATACACAGTCAGTCACATGTTCTAAAAATGAAGACATCATGTCTATTAATTTGAAATCAGCATTTACCAATATAACAACCTATAAGCATACCCTATTACTATCCATGGTCCACACTAAGGTAGAAGGAGGAAGCTACTATAATGGTGTGATTTCCAATGTCCAATTATGGAAATGGAATCTCCAAAGCTCTACTAAATTTAACCACACTTGAAAATAAATTGATTTTTATTTATCATACATTTGTATGAGGCTAAGTCAAAAACATTTCATTTATTCCACTTGTAACATAATAACTAAAAACATGCCACTTTTCCATTTCCTTACATGCAACTTTTGAAATTCCTTGCATGCAACCTTTCAAATTCCCTACATGCAACTCTTCAATTCTTTGCATGAAAATCCAATTATCACACTACAATACTATCCCATCCAAAAAAATAACGTTTTCTTCAAACAATTACCATACTTTTACATTTTTCTTCAAACAACTATTATACTATTACATTTGCATGTAAGCATTTCTTCAAACACTTTACATGCAAACTAATATAGCAAACTATTTGCATACAAGTAAGAATATATCAACTAAAATAATACTATTACAAATCAATACTATCCCCAACCACAAAAAACATACTCATTGGGGAATATTATCAACGAGTTTGTATGCAATTAATCATTGAACCATTTAAGCATTTCATCAAACACTTTACATGCAAACTAATATAGTGAATGATTTAATGCATATATCCTAAAATGTAGTAGTACAAGTTATGGAAATTGAATTATATGATCAATGGTATTTTTCCTCACTATGGTTCAAGTTTCAACTTCTGAGATTTCATAGATGAAAAGTTATAGCAAAAATACCAACACAATCATATTTGGTGCACAATTCTAGGAGTATCCAGAAAGCTCGATTTACACTGGTCATATCTACTACAATATAGCGAATAAATCTCTGAAAAATTTATCACAATATAAGTGGGATTTCCTCTCATTGTGGAAAATAATTTAGCTCTTGAGAGTGCCCATAAGAAAAGTTATGACAAAAATATCAGTGTGACATGTTTGAGACCTAATTTTAGGAGCATTCAGAAGGGTCAACTCTCTCTGCTCATATCTCCTAAAATATTTTGACCCAATATCTAAAATAGATACCACATAATTAATGGTATTTACCCTCACTGTAGACGATTTTTCAGCTTTGGATAGTCTACATAAGAAAAGTTATTGCATAAATGCCAACGTGACCTGTTTAAAGGTGCATTCACGAAGGTCATCTTCCTTAGATCATAATTCCTAAAGTATTGTGAACCAATATATGAAATTTTTACCACATTATCAGTGGGATTTACCTTCAGTATGGACAAATTTTCGACTTCTAATATTCCACAGAATAAAAGTTATAACAGATATGACAGAAAGGTCTAAAAATTTAACCTTTGTTCTTCATTTCACCTATGATAGAGCCCATCGAGTCCAAGTGTTTGAACCATGCCTCTGATACCACTCTATTACAACCTTTGGGGTAAATGTGCATATATAAAAAAAAATATAATAGAAACATAAATACAATAAACATATCAGCCATCAAAATCCATATATACATCAGTACATTTAAACATGAAAATCAAGGGAATGAATTTTTTTCATTAATAAATGTAATGAACCAACTGGTGATGGGACTACCACATTCCACCTGACCATAGATTGGCTGAGCCAAGTCTCTCTTTAGCCAATCACCCCCGTGCCATATTCTAATCATGAATATGGGATCTCATAGAACACATCTATCAAAACTCATCTAGGGCTTCCAGAGGCCACCCACTTCAACCCATTAAACAGTGATTCCACCTCATGGTCAGACATCACCAAAAACCATCATCATATTGGTCTCCATTCAAGCCTTCCAGGGATTCCAGAGTTTTTTTCCAACCAAGGCTTCTAGAACTAGTAACTCAACACACAACTTATACAGGGCTTCCAGAGCGTTTTTCCAACCAAGGCTTCCAGGACTAGTAACTCAACCCGCCAAGGGCTTCCAGAGTGTTTTTCCAACCATGGTTTCTAGGACTAGTAACTCAACTAAAGATGTTACAGGGCTTCCGGAGTGTTTTCTCAACCAGGGCTTCCAGGACTAGTAACTCAACCCAAGCTATGTAAAAATCATAACCAACCAAAACAAAGAAATGAAAGTAAACCCACAATCACCATGGCTATCCAGGAAATGGCAAGGCTAGGCAATCCATTGTCAATCTTGACCATCCTCCATGTTAATGACAGATCATAACTAAGAAACCATATGCATGTGCCATGCATGCCAAAACTAGTGAAGAACTCATACATGCAACTTGGTACCTACAAGAAAATTTGATGTAGTTGTTGATGTCAATGCTTTCTTGTGCTTTCCTGCTCTTCCTTTGCCTTCTTTCTCCAAGAATCCAAGTATGCCACCCCCTCCAAGAGTGCTCCAAGAAAACTCTAAGTAACTAAGAGTATGAGAGAGAGAGAGAGAGAGAGTAATGAGAGAGCTCCAAAACTGATCTGACCAAGTCTTGCCCACTGATCCTCATAAGACTTTTTATTAATGAGGCCTCTATTTTCTTCATTTTCCATTATTTTCCTTCAATTTCCTCCTCACATGCAAAATGTGAACTTTCACCTTCCTTTTCTCCTAATTTTCACTATTTTCATAAATAAATGTACCAAAATACCTTTTTGCCTCTTTAATGCCTTAGCCATTTCCTTTACCAATTTCCATAGCCATAAACAACCAAATGAACACCCCCTAGGATGTCTTTCCCACCATTCATCTTGGAATACAGGTCCCAGTCATCCATGGTATTTATATATTTTTACATGGAATTTTCACCAGGGTTGTTACATAAATACTAAACTATAGGTCCTAAAATAGAGTACTACAAAAAATAGCTAAGGAGGTTTAAATGACCTTCCTCAGATTATGTGAAAATAAAACTAAAATAAAAATAAACTAAGTGACTAAATCGTTTGTACTTGATCTCTGAGATTGCAAATATATGTCACAGGCTTTAGCTGAATTGGTTGGTCGATCGCAGATTATAACTACACAATAAATATAGCATCTGTTAGTGCTTGCACCATCTTTGTGTTGAGGTTGTTAAGCACCTCAAAGTCATCCACTGACTATATAGTTTCACTAAAAGTACCAGTATGCTTCCCAATTCAGCCCGCTTAACTGTCTGATCACCTCCTCCTCTTCCTCCATTGCCTGCTTCCACTGTTGCTCTCATTGTTTCACATTCAGAATAAATCTTGGTAAACATTCTATAACCAGGTTGGTGCCATGCATATTTTTGTTGATGGTTTCAATTATGTTTTTTACTATTGTCACTACTATCATTTTTTCCCTTCCTACTTGCTTCAACTGAGAATCCCAATCTGTGAAAGGGATGTGTTTGTGAGATTCATCCAATTTCAGCAGATCAACCTTTCTCCCATCCTATAATTCTTGAAAGGTGATAGAGTCAGAAATTATTTTTAAGGATTTCATCATACTCAAGTCTCATGTCAACAACTTGGATTGTTAGCTTATCATTCATTTCGCAGTAAGGACTTATCTGAGAAATCTTCTAGAAAAGTACTTCCTTCTGATGAATTAGTTGGGAGTTAAGATTGAGCGCTTCCTTTATGAACTCATCGATTGGTGGTTTATCCTTAAACTTATTTGTTATATCTTGTATCTGCGCATCTCTTTCTGCTAGGATGGCCTGATGTTGGGTTCACATTTGTTCAAATTCCTACTAGAGATGGGATACTTGTAATTCCACTTGTTAATTGGATTTTTCCTAAGCTAATTGTTGTTCTAACAGCATAATTCTTTGTTCTTTTTCCTTAAGCAGTATTTGGACCTTTGTCACTTTGTCAATATTTGTTGTGGCATAAGCTTCTATGTATTGTGACAATTTTGTGAGATTTTCAGATGGGTCCATTGGCGAGTCCTTCCAAAAGATGTCCATTGGTTCATTTTCAGAAGTTGTAACAGCTACAACATCTAGGTTTATTTTCTTCCTCTATCTCTTGACTACAACTTTGTGGGTGGGAATATAAAATACATCTAGTGGAGGTATTCTTAAACTCTCAAAACAATTTCTGAAGCGTGCGTAATAGGAATGATTTCAACATTTTGAGTGTCCTTAACTCCTTCCTCTACCGTTTCCAGATTTGACTTGTGTTGGATTTGCTTAGGAGTTTGTATCTTAGATGTTTGCTCAGGGTTTGAATCTGTGTGAAGCTTCTTGTTGACATGTTTCCATTCCTATTCCAAGTCAATAATTGGGCTCTTTCTTGACTGAGTTGATGCAAAGACAATTTCTTCTTGTTTCTTTGTTGAAGTTTTCTCGATTGTTTCCTCTGTAGTTCCAGCTGTGTCCTTTCCAGACTCATTATTTGTATGTCCTCCTCCATTTTCATATTGCTGCTATGATTGCTCTGACTCGTGCGTAGATCTCTATTGGGTTTATTCTTTAAAGTGTTCTTTGGAGTTGTCATCCAAGCTTACATTGGGAGTTCGCTCCCTTATTGGTTCTATCTACAATAGGTCTAATGGGACCTTACATAATATTTTCTCCCTATATACATGGAAAGCTCTAAGATCATCTGGTGTAAAAAGTGTCGATGCTAAATGCAACACTTGTGAGTATGTTTCTGCCTGTAGGAAGAGGTCATCAAAGGGGTCCCCTTCATGGGTGAATGGTTTTACTTTCACCATACTAATAAACGTCTTAACAGTGTCGCCTAAGTCATATTGCCTTCCCAGAAATGTAGCTAATTTCAGAGATTTAATAATCTCTGCTTGTTTTCATGCATGTCCAAAATCATGTTACATAAATGCACCGCATTGTAACAGAAATGTAGGCCAAATGGCCTTCTTTATTCGTTCATTCCTTTGCTTAATCCACCTTCCCCTACTATTTGGTAAGCTATTTCTCTGGCCAATAATTTGTCGGGGACGTAATATGGGAGAACATGCGGTGAAGAAATGCTCCCCAATACTTTGATATAGTGGAAAGTCTCCTCCCCAAACCATCTGGCTACTGGCAAGATATCCACTTCGGCCTCTTTAGAAAACTTAGGGGCGGTTCTATTATATATTTCTTTATGGATGGGTAGCATGAATCCTTGACAAATTTTGTAAAAATGGGGGTGAAGCTGAGATTCCCACAATGTCTTATAGTACACATGGATAGGAAGCGGGTCTTGAACATCCACTTCCATCCCATAATGGAAAATTTAGAATTAAAACATATTGCATCCATTACAAAAGCACTCATAAAAGATGGGGGATAAACCCTTAAAGAGGG
>APFE030144649.1:38705-52690 GCA_000404065.3 Pinus taeda | reverse complement strand
AATTCCTCTATTGTTATTTTTGTGGATTTATATTATTATTGTTAGGTCGGCTGGGTTATATTGTGACTCCTTAGACTCCTATATATAGAAAGGAGGTTTTGTCATTTGAATCGTCTAAGAATTGTTCATTTATGTAATGTAAAGGAGGTTGCCCCATGGAAGAGGCTGAATTCTAAGGTGTTGATCTATCTTTTCTATCTTTTTCTTGAGCTGGTTACATAACATGTACAAATATAGGCATCTATAGATATAGACCCATGAATGGATGACCATTAATGTAAGGCCATTTTTACATTTGATATAGTACTCCTGAAAATATATCGCAGCCCGGATGGATGAAACTAGATCCGGGGTCTTCGATCTCATTCAATCTTCACTCAATGTACAAGTCTAACCATGTGAAGAGATGACTTGAAGTCGAACATGGAGAGACATTATCTGGTTACCAACCAATGATATAAGACGTTAACAGATGTGATAGGAATCACAGATAACGATAATGACCCTCAAGGTACTGCAATACATTTCACATGGTGTGAATAAATGATTTGAAGTCGAACACCATATGAAGTCTTTTGGTCGAAGGCTAGTGATGTCAACCTATCACTAGAAGCGAGAAACCTGCCATTGATGTATGCAAGCTTCAAGGTACTGAAGGGGTGCTTCTAAGTTAACTTCTTGGATGATGTTCAGTTGTCAACAAGAAGTGACTCGTCACAGGAGGGCCTTGATGTATCCCACATGAACGACACAAAACTATGTAAATGATTTTTGAGATGAAACATCGACTGATGACACAAGGTTCAGCAATGGTGGGCATGAAAATGAAGGCTTACTGTATTGTAAAGGATGAAGTTTTGAACTGAATGAATTCTCTTGAACATATCAGTGACACTGAAGTGAATTGGTAGCATTGACCCAGAACAAAGTAATGGATGGTGTGATAGACCATAGGTATGATAACCATCAAGCAGATAACCCAACCCAAGTAATCTAAATGAATTGGCAGCATTGACCAAAAACAAAAGTTATGGATGGTGTGATAGACCATAAGTATGATAACTATCAAGCAGATAAGCCAACCCAAATAGTCACGGAGATGAAGTGAAAGTGTCATGTTCAAGAGTGACCTGCTATCATAAAGTTTTCATGGCTTTTTCCCATTTTCCCCAGTCATTTCTGACTAGTACCTCTTTATTTTTTCAAGCTTGAGGAGGATAACATATGCTGGTTGTATAATTCCACCCTTTGGGTGAATCCATCACTATTTGACGTTTTAAGGAGTTTAGAGAAGGTGAAACTCAGTCTTGTCTAGATGGACAAGTTTGTCACTATTTTAATGCTTTCAACGAGTTTAACGACAAAGATAACTCGGTCCTTTTCATATTTAGAGAGTCTGAAAAGGGAATAAAATAAAACTCCAAAAGTTCTTTTTCGTAAATTTTTCTCTAGCCTGAAAAAGCATAAAAAAATACAACAGAGAACCAATTGATCATGTTTAACCAACAAGTACCTTTTTCATAGTTAATCTATCTCAGCCCGAAGAAGGGGTAAACTATACTGAGTAGATATCGATTCTAATCTGTTAACGAGCTAGAAACGACATGTGCTCAACAATATTTTCATGTTTAGAGAGTCTGAAAGGAGCTTAAAGAGGAATCTACTTTGAGGAATGAGTGGTGTCTAGGGTAGCAACTCGTTTCGGTGATGTTGGAACTTCTCAAAACATGTTGATATTTATGTGAAGAGGTGAGCTAATAAGACCACTCAGTGCAACTGTTCCTCAAAAAAGGTAAAACAACCAAGTGAAAGCATATGATCGGCCAAAGGGATGGTGGCGATGGGATGAAAACAAGCAAGGCTCATCTGATGAAAGAGGCTGATAGAATGGTAATCACAAGCCTGGTTAAAATGGAAATGGGTTCATTTTTACACAAGCTTGAACCATAGGGAACTACGCTTGGATTCAGTTTCATTTTTACACAAGCTTAAAATGAAAAACTATGCTTGAGATTGGTTTACATGCCCCGAGCATGATGAAAAGGAGAGTCTCCAGTAACCAGATGGAAGTCACTGTGGTGAAGCAGGACGGTTATCCAACACTTTTTGGCTTCGTCCAGATAGACAAAGGTGAATAGGGTGATTCCTTCTTTCGACCCATTTTTAGACTGGATTGTTAAAAGTTTTTTTATGTATTTGTTTTATCATTTGCAGTCCATTGTCGAAAGTAGTTTCAGTCGATTGTTTTTTCAAGTACGAAGTGTCGTAAAATCTTCCTTCATTAAAATAATCGATTGGTCTACTTGTGCATCTAATTCATATTTTCGTTTAAGTGTCGAAAATATTTGTTTCCTTAAAGTTAAAGTCTCATTTAGTCTTCCTTTATCTTTAAGTGAAATTGTCATAAATCAACATTTTCATGAAAAAAGCTTTTGAATCATTGTGCATTTGTTCTTTTTAGTGAATAATTCACATTAATTAGAACTAAAAAGAAAATGAAATACATGTAATTGCATTTTAGGAGATTGAATGTGTGTGCTTAAAAGGAATGGTTAGGGAAATGCATTATTGAGTGCTCTTTGTTGTTTGATCCAAAAAGTACTTTTTTTCTCTATCCCTTGTAGTCAGGATTTTCATTATTGAAAACAAATGGAAAGAGTGTTTTTCATTTAGTTGCATTTTTAGGGAATTTGGAAAACATCACGTGGTGAAACCCAAAGGAAACTTTTAAGCAAGATCAACCTAAAATTATCCGCAATTAACCTAATAACGAATTGGAATTTAAAGCAAACATCCAGAGGTGTCTAGGCTGGAGATGTGTTCTGATGTCTTAAAACCTAGTGGCTCTCATTTTCATTGAGGTTGGGTGGTTCCTACTCTCTGAACCGATAAGTACTAGTACGGACTTGAGCTCCCTGTACCGTTGTGTATATAGTGGGAGACCCAAATAGGCTTAAATCCTTTATCCCTAGGAAGCTAAGTCTACTGCCTTACCGATCACAATGCACCGAACATAACATTCAGGAAGACTCACTGTCATACGGTAAATCCTTGGTAATTTCTCTTTAATTTACCACCAAGGTGTATATTGCAGTTTTGTGATTAGTTTGGTAAACCCTCTTGCTTAGTATCTCAAGAGTAGTCACTTTTACTCCTTTTTGACTCCTTAAAATAAAAGGTTCATCTGAGCGCTTGTCCTTTCAAGCTCATTAAACAGTGAAAGCGACTAGAATCATCTTTTGCTTTTTCTCGACTCTTAAAAAGTGAAAAAGCAAAGTTAAGTTCTAGTGTCGTAAAAATTAATTCACCGTGGATAACATCCTCCACGCTTGTTTTTTTATTTGATCTTAGGTTGAAACATATGGCAACAAATCTGGAGTCCACCAATCAAGGAATTCCTTTTGATGGGAATCCTAGTCCTTTTCCTCCGTTTGGAAATATTGGTGCTCCATTTATGGCTACATTGTCCCTTTCGGGATTTTACCATTAGCTTGCTAGTATGGTTGTTTTCAACCTCCTTGGTTCAAAACGTCATGATATCTATGCAATCGAGTACAACTCCAACTTGACAAAATCAACCTCCAGTTGATCCTAAAGTTGACCCTTTGCCTTCTTCCTCGGTTGTTTCTTCCTTACCCTTCTTCCTCTTCGCCTGGTGAAAGCATTGGTACTAGTAACCAAGTGGCTAAGAAGAAGAAGAAAGGGAAGAAGAAGAAGAAGAAGAAGAAGAAGCAAATGCAGCAGAGGGGCAACCAAGCAACCATTGCTATGAATGCAACTACTGATGAGAAACCATCCATTAAGCCACACAAAGTTCGATATCCATGCAAGCTTTGTGTGGGAGACCATTTTCTTAGAAATTGTCTTGATATTCCTCAGATCTTAGAAGAATGGTCTTCCCGTTCACACCATCCTATGTCATCAACTTCTGGAGATCATGTTTGTGACACACCATCAACTAGTGGTAGTAAAGATCATGGAAAGAAGGGAAAAGTTAAGTTTCTGCAAAGGGAATCACCCCATTCACCTTTGTCCCTATCTGGATGAAGCCAAGAAAATGTTGGATAACCGTCCTGCTTCACTGCAGTGACTTCCATTTGGTTACAGGAAATTATCCCTTAATCCTTCACTAGTTGATGAGTAGACTGACCAAAATCAACTGTCGATTGAACCCACTCTCTCTGAAAGTGAATCCAATGAGTCTATACCTGACCTAAATCAACAGGTCAAGGTAACAGTTGACCTGATTTCACCTTCAGCTAATCATACATTTCCCGAAGAGAGTGAAAATGATACCACTCAGGTTCTTTTCGTTTCTTCAGGTTCTAATGAACTTGGGGGCAGTCCTCCCGTTCCATCAAGATAGAAGGAAACTCCTCCAGTTCTCATAACTCAAGGGGTTTATTCTCCTATTTTTATGCGACCCGCTCTAAGTAGTTTAGTCACTTCCTTTGATTGGAATAGACTGGCAGGATTCCACCTTCCTTCTTATCTGCACTTCCAGATCATAGTGCAAGTTTGTAATATGATTGTATCTGGCACTATATAGATGAAGGTGCGTTTGTGAGTATCCTTTCCTTAACTTCTTGGCAAGCGCTTGGTTCACCACCACTTTTGCCTATTACCTAGAATATTTTGGCTTTTAAAAGAGGAACCAATCAACCATTAGGGATACTCCCTCAGTTACCTATTACTTCAGGAGGAAAAACTATTTATTTGAACATGATGGTAGTCCTAGGCCCTTTAGATTACAATTTAGATCTTGTGTGCGACTATGTTTATGGCATGGGAGCTATTGTTTCAACACTCTTTCATGTGACGTGTTTCCCACATGAAGGCAGAATTGTCATCGTTGACCAGCTTTCATTTCCTGATCCAAATATAGCTCCTAGGAAACCATCATTCCTAAATGGTCCATTTATATCAATGGTATCATCCCTGCCACGGGTTAATTATGTGGCAACTTGTTCCATACCTACATCAACTGATGATCAATTCAGTGATGTTGCACATCATCTACTGGGGGCATTGGAACCAGATATATCCTTCATGACCTCTTATGAGTTGTAATCGACTTCGAGGATAGTTCCTTGTCTTCTGTCAACCTTGTTAATAAATGAAACCAAGGAATATGAGGATGATTCCTTTACTGTGTCAACCTCGTAAAAAAAAAGAAACAGGCCCGAGGATGGTTCGTTGTCCTGTGTCAACCTCGTTAAAAAATGAAACAAGGAATTTGAGCAGAGTTCGTTGTCTTGTGTCAAGCTCATTAAAAAATGAAACAACGTCCCCTGGAGAAAAGTTCCAAATTGAGTCTTTGATTAGATGTTGTAAAATTCCAGTTGAGTCTTTCACTTGATCTCATAAAAGAACCTTCATTCCATCCACTTGATAGCCATGAGTAGTCTATTTAGGTGAATGCAATGAAGCTTGGGGGGCATGCACCTAGTGGTAAAGTTAACTTTCCTTGTAGGTTATGTGAAGGGAATCACCCTATTCACCTTTGTCTATCTGGACGAAGCCAAAAAGTGTTGGATAACTGTCCTATTTCACCGCAGTGACTTCCATCTAGTTACTAGAGACTCCTTTTCATCATGCTCGGGGCATGTAAACCAATCTCAAGCATAGTTTTTCATTTTAAGCTTGTGTAAAAATGAAATTGAATCCAAGCATAGTTCCCTATGGCCAAGCTTGTGTAAAAATGAACCCATTTCCATTTTAACCCTTGTGATTGCCATTCTATCAGTCTCTTTCATCAGATGAGCCTTGGTTTTTCTCATCCCATCGCCACGATCCCTTTGGCCGATCATATGCTTTCACTTGGTTGTTTTACCATTTTTGAGGAACAGTTGCAATGAGTGGTCTTATTAGCCCACCTCTTCACATAAATCAACATGTTTTGAGAAGTTCCAACATCACTAGGACTAGTTGCTATCCTAGACACCACTCGTTCCTAAAAGTAGAGTCCTCTTTAAGCTCTTTTCAGACTCTCTAAACATGAAAATATTGCCGAGCACTTGTCGCTTTTGGCTCGTTAATGGATTAGAATCGATATCTACTCAGTATAGTTTTACACCTGCTTCGAGCTGAGATATATTAACTACGAAAAAGGTACTCATTGGTCAAACATGATCAATAGGTTATCTCTTATATTTTTTATGCTTTTTTGGGCTGGAACGACAAATGTATGAAAATGAACTTTTGAAGTTTTCTTTTAGTCCCTTTTCAGACTCTGTAAATGTGAAAAGGACTGAGTTATCTTTGTCATTAAACTCATTAAAAGCATTAAAATAATGACAAACTTGTCCATCTAGACAAGACAAAGTTTCACCTTGGCTAGATTCGTTAAAACATAAAATAGCGATGGATTCACCCAAAGGGTGGAATTATACAACAAGCATATTTTATCCTCCTCAAGCTTGATAAAAATAAAGAGTTACTGGTTAGAAATGACTGGGGAAATGGGAAAAAGCCAAGAAAACTTTATGGTAGTAGGTCGCTCTTGAACATGACACTTTCACTTCATCTTCGTGACTATTTGGGTTGGTGTATCTGCTTGATAGTTATCATACTTATGGTCTATCACACCATCCATAACTTTTGTTTTGGGTCAATGCTGCCAATTCATTTAGGTTACTTGGGTTGGATTATATTCTTGATGGTTATCATACCTATGGTCTACCACACCATCCATTACTTTGTTTTGGTTCAATTCTACCAATTCACTTCAGTATCGCTGATATGTTCAAGAGAAGTCATTCAGTTCAAAACTTCATCCTTTACAATATAGTAAACCTTGATTTTCATGCCTGCCATTATTGAACCTTGTGTCGTCAGTCGATGTTTCATCCCAAAAATCATTTACCTAGTTTCATGTTGTTGATGTGGGATACGTCAAGGCCCTCCTACAACGTGTCGCTTCCTTTCGATATCAACACATCATCCAAGAAGTTGACTTAGAAACACCCCTTCGGTACGTTGAAGCTTGCATACATCAATGGCAAGTTTCTCACTTCCGGCAATAGGTTGACCTCACTGGCCTTTGACTGAAAGACTTCGTATGGTGTTCGATTTCAAATCATTTATTCACACGATGTGAAATTTACTGCAGTACCTTGAGGATCATTATCATTATCGGTGATTCCTCTTGCGTCTGTTAATGTCTTACATCATTAGCTGGTAATCAGATGATGTCTCTCCATGTTCAACTTCAGATCATCTATTCACATGGTTAGACTTGTACATTGAGTGAAGATTGAATGAGATTGAAGACCCCGGATCTAGTTTCATCCATTCGGGATGCGATATATTTTTAGGAGTACTATATCATATGTAAAAATGGCCTTACATTGATGGTCATCCATTCATGGGTCTATATCTGTAGACGCCTACATTTTTACATGTAATGAAAGTTTATAAATCTGAGTATGGGTATGCCTTCCCTCAGCTAAATCGTGAGAAAAAATCAAAGTATCATGATATATGTATTGTAATTGATGCAGGTCTCCTTCCATTGCAAAACCTTCTCTCCAAGTGGTAAAGCATCTCACTCGACGTGTTTATTCTTCGACTTCATGCTTTAGGGGGAAACTGTTACAGGACAATTTGGGCACATCAACCCCAACTTCCAAATCCATGTTATTAGGGTCCATAAACCCCTAATTTAGTTGTTTTCATTCCCTAATGAAGGTAACCTACATCATGCTTGCCTCCCAAGGGTTTCATGACACCATTCATCCAAAAAATGTCCCTAAGGAGATCATCGTAGGTGGCCTTCTATTTGGCTGTAATGAATGGTAGGCACTACACTGTCTTGGTGCTATGCATAGCATCTAGCCTTTGTATCACCTACAATGAGCGAGATCCATCAAAATTTTCAAATGAATCCATTGTATTCCTCATCCAATGGATGCTTCTAGAGGTTTCTAGAAGTATTGGGCTCGCTTTTGGATGAGGAATGAGATAAATGAACCTTAATCCATTATCCCTTCCTCCTTGGAACCACCTCCCAAAAATGGTAAAGAATTTATGAAGTCCATTAATGGCATAACCTTCTCCATTCAGCTATAAATGGAGGAGGCATTCAAAGGCTTAGGGAGGTTAGAGCTTCTAAGGCTAAGGAAATGTTGTTGGAAAGAGATTATAGTGAGAGTAATGTTATCATGTCAAATTGTTGCTTCATGAGGAGAGAAGGGTTTGAAGCTGGAAGGATGACACTGAATCGAACATGCATCTACATGGGTTGTAATCTTTCCTTCTATGAATAAAGAGTTCTATGTTCTTTCCCATTCATATGTTATGTGATATATATTGTACTTTCGATTCTATAATATGTTTAGTTAATATATTGATATGTATGCTTTGATGGTTTTTTGTCTCAGATTGTGTGTAGGTACCTTTCAAGCTAGCTAAGTATGGAAGGGAGTGGTGAAAGCGGTCAAATGGAAGAGGGATCGAGTGAGAGATATAGGTTGGTACTTTTGCATATCTTTCTTTTATCTGTTAGCTATAGGAAACGCATCTTCCTCAGCAAAGTCACCATTTTCTTACAGGAAAATTTAGTGTTTCTTCAAATGACTAACCCGTTGACCTAGTAGCAAGTCTAGAACAACAGAAAAAGTAATTCCAATGCTTTTCCTATAGCTAACAAATAAAAGAAAGAGGAACAAAAGGTCCAACCTGTATCTTTTGCTCAATATCTCTTCCCTTTGGTCGCTTTCACCGCTCCCTTCTGTACTTAACTCACTTGGAAGGTACCTGCACACAAACCGAGAAAGAAAACCATCAAACCATACATATTGATCTGTTAACTAAACATATTATAGAATAAAAAGTAAAATATACATCATATAAACACATGAATGGGAAAAAGCATAGAACTCTTTATTAATAGAAGGAAATATTACAACCCATGTAGATGCATGTTTGATTCAGTGTCATCCTTCCAGCTTCTAACCCTTCTCTCCTCATGAAGCAACAATTTGACATGATAACATTACTCTCTTTACAAATCTCACTCCAACAACATTTCCTTAGCTCAAGAAATTCCAACCTCCCCAAGGCTTTCAATGCCTCCTCCATTTATAGATGAAAGGAGGAGGTTAGGCCGTTAATGGCCTTCCTAAATTCTTTACCATTTTTGGGAGGTGGTTCCATCAAGAAAGGGATATTGGATTAAGGTTCATTTATCTCCTTCCTCATCCAAAGGCAAGCCCAATCCTTCTAGAAACCTCTAGAAGCATCCATTCGATGAGAAATCCAATGGATTCATTTCAAAAATTTGATGGATCTCAATCATCGCTAGTGATAGAGAGGCCAGGTGCTATGCATAGCACCCAAACAGTGTAGTGTCTGCCATTCATTGCAGCCAGATAGAAGGCCTCCTACGATGATCTCCTGAGGGACACTTTTTGGATGAATGGTGTCATGAAACTCTTGGGAGGCAAGAATGATCTAGGTTAACTTCATTAGGGAATGAAAAAAATTGAATTAGGGGTTGATGGACCCTAATAACACGAATCTGGAAGCTGGGGTGTATGTGCCCAAATTTTCCTGTAACATTACCTTTTGCAGAATTCTTTCCTTTTTCATGGTTGTCTTAATGAGGAAATTTAGCAGCATAATGACCAAATCTACCACAAGATTTTTTTTGAAGGGAAGCGTACCTTTGAATCTTCCGGAACCTAGTTGAAGTTTCTTCACAAAGTTTACCTCATATTATTATGATATATATCATGATTCCTGGAGATCTTCCTTTTCTTTTCCCTTTGCAGAGGCTTCGAAAGTAGCTTCTCTGATTTCTGATGGACCTCCTTTCCTCATTTCAAAGGTAGTTAAAATTCCATGATGTTGAACAACTGTAAGAGATTGTAGATCCTACTTCTCTTCAATGGTAGATACTTTAGACTCAAATTTAGAAGATAGAGATCTCAACATTTTCTCTACTATATTAGCCTCCTTTATTTCTTCACCCAGATTCTTCATACGATTTACAATCTCATCTACTCGTAAAAAGTAACTAGCAATAATTTCATCACTATGCATCTTGAGAGTTTCATATTTAATTCTGAGAGTTTGGAGTTTAGCAGGTTTTACCTGGGAGTCTCCTTCGTAGCTTTGAAATATTTTGTCCCATATTTCTTTGGTTGTGCTTAATTTTATTCCTCTGATGAATTCTGATTCTGATAGACTTCCCAATAATGCATTGATGACTTTGGCATTCGTTTCATATAATTTCTTTTATGTTGCATCTATGGGGATTTCTATTGGATAATGGTATCCTCCTTCCACAATTTCCCAAAAATCATCTTTGAGTGACTGAAGATAGGCTCTGGTTCTTATCTTCCAACATGCTAAGTTATTTCCATTTAAGAGTGGTGGTTTTATAGATTCCATTCCATCTTGATTGCTCATCTTGAGAGATCTTCCTTCAATAAATAAAGCTTCTTCTTAATGAACTTCTCTAATACCAATTGTTGGGAAAAATAATTTGGGGGGGGGGGGGGTGAATCAGTATTTAAAATTTCACAATAATAACTTTCCATTTTCAAACTATATACGTGATTTTACATAAACCAAACATCATATGTCTGCAACTATAATAAATGAAACCAGGGTATAGATAATAAACTTATAAAAAAACTAATTCGTTGCCTATTGAACTTAATTAGAGTGTGATGCATTTACTAAGTCGTAAATAGATGCAGTACGAACAAAATAAATCAACACACATAAGCAACACACATGAACACTATTACTTTTTTCAGGTGGAAACCCAATGTGGGAAAAACCCATTGTTTTTTTCGTATGTCTTCAATATTCTTATTGTTAGAAGTGTTTACAAGTTTTGTACTAGTTCATACCCTTTCCAGTACGCATGCATCCACCTACTGAAGGTTATAACCTTTACTCATTTTCTAGCTTCTATTGGAAGGGAGCTCCAACCCCCTAGCTCTTGTATTGTCTAATATGATTACCAGTATGTAGGCATTGGCCTACAGAAAGCTACCATCTTCACTCGTTTTCCAGGGACCATGTTTCATAAATTTTCTGACATGATACTTCTGATACACATCAACACAATATGTAGGCCACATTTCATCAAATTTTCAGAATGGACCCATCAATCACTAATACAATAGAACCATCAAATACAATTGCATCTACCAATCACTGAAACCCATCAAATATGAAGCAAAACACAATCAATCAATCTGAACAGTCAGATCACTATCACCAGAACATAGAGATGAACCTAGAACACTGCATCAACAACCACAACCAATTACAACCTAAAAAATCACATGTCAAAATGTATACGCTACTTCAATGAGGACAACCTACATGTATATGCCACTTTATGTAACTCAACCTTTGTATACCTCTAAAGATACTGAATAATAAAACTACTGAACCAAAGACATTATGAAGACCTAATTTCATATTACAGAGTTCCAAACAGATAACAACAAAAGGTCACCCTTCTTAATCAATCAATTAGTCAGCTAGACTCAATCTCCTTATACAATTAGTTTAACTTTAGATGTAATGAATACATCACATTGATCAGATAGATCAGTCATTTTTGAACAACAATCCCTTCCTCTACATACACTACTTGTAGGTGTAGAATATGCATGTATACGTGCCCTCACCAAGGCGAACCTTCATATAGATCTACAAATAATGACTTATAACTTCGCAGCTTTTCAAGACTTCAGATATACCCAAATCATTGCATTTAAAGGATAAAACATGCGTTAGTACTCAAATCTAGCCTCTCCATTTTTAGATCATACAAAGATAAGTCATTTCAGGTCTCATGATCCTGATCCAACATTGTATCCAAGGTTTCACAAGATGTTTCATATCTATATCATAACCATAACCCTTACAACACAAAGTATACGTCATATAGGAGAAGTATTAGTGAAAAATACTTTTTCTTATCCTTTAGCCCTTTGATATTTTCCTCCTTATATACTTATAGCCTTTCTCAGTACCATGAACCAAAACAACACTTAGAACCTATGGTATTCTTAGATGGCATCAAGTAACGGTTATTTCGCTCAATATTGTGGGCTAGTACCATGGTATGGACCCTTGGTATTCTTTAACCTTAATTTTCCATCCCGTACACAATTTTCCTTTTCTGAAACTGCGTTCGAATGTATACACAACTTTTGTTCAGTGTACCCGCGTGTATACGTGACTTCGACAAGGTTAAATAACATATACAACCTAAAACATTCTCTTTCCTCAATTTCTTAATTCTGTTTTGCAATCCTTTGTCCCATCATCGTGTTCCTCAATGCCATTACTTTATTACCTCTGAATTGACCTGTTACAATGTGATTTTCCATCACACATCACTTTATCATTTCTGAACTGATGTATGGAGACATCTGGTTATCATATATGTGAGTTTCCATCAAGGATGACACATGTACCATAATGCGAATAATCTCCCCCTTTGGACTTGATGGAAACCATAGATGATAGCTGAAGGAACTGTCCATTTGCAACAGATCATGCACTAAAATGAAAGGTTGAGATAAAAAAGATGCTTCCTATTATAAAATTAATAAGATTATAGTTCAAGCTGAAAAATGTGTGAAGGCTTCATCAATTAGCCTTTCTTTAACAACCAAGGAAAAA
The DNA here is from genome assembly GCA_000404065.3 of Pinus taeda. Classification (NCBI taxonomy): domain Eukaryota; kingdom Viridiplantae; phylum Streptophyta; class Pinopsida; order Pinales; family Pinaceae; genus Pinus; species Pinus taeda. Next base: position 40,033 of record APFE030144649.1, on the reverse strand, counting down.
TATAATATGTTACATTTCATTCAAACACATATGTTATTGTTATAGAATATGGTATAGTATACTTCATTATGCCCTTATTATAGTATTAGTCCCAATACGATACAATTTCGAAAGATGAAGAAATACTTGGTCAATTTCATCTCTCTCATCATAATGCTATTATGTTATGTTTTTCCCGATACCAATCTCGCTATTAATTCATTTGGTATACTTGTTTACATCTATGTTACATGAAGACCTAGCCTTGTTAGTAATTGTTGTAATAGCAATTATAAGCTTCTATGGATATAGTGCTGATGAGATCTATCAGTTGAACAAGGAGAACATGTAAGGGATTTCACATGTGTATTAAGGTTTCGTAGGATAAGATTTGGTATTCATTTGTATGCCTTCTGCTTTTGTATCCATGTTGTGTTTCCCAGCATCTATTCTTCAATGAAAGATCAAAAATAGTTTTCTATTGTAAGCTCCATTTCCTCTTACCTCTATTTAATTCTTGTCTCTCCATTATCCTGCTTTTATGAGAGTTTTTATCTTGTAGACACTATTGTTTTGTATTTGTTACTATGAAATAGTAGACTAACTCTAATAGAAGATAATGGGTGTTAGGTGTTAATTTTGTGATTTATAGTTTGCAGAATTATTTATGGGAACATTTCTGTGATGGGATATATGATGTTTGGCAATGAATTGGTATCTCAAGTAACATTGAACCTCCTAGGAATAGTGGTAGCCTTGAAAGGGGCAATCTATATAATAGTGATAAATCCCTTTACAAAATTTTCTTTGAAAATTACTCCTTTGGTCAAGGCCTTTGAATATTTCCTTACTTGATCAAATGGCTCGCTTGTATTATGGGGTAGTGGCATTGAGACCTTGTTGGTTATAAGAACAATATTTGTGGCACTTGCAGTACCATTTTTCGGTTATTTGATGGCTTTGATAAGTTCTTTACTAAGTCATTTAGTTTTTCTTATGATTCCATTCATTTTCTATTTGAACCGATTTGGGGCTAGTATATCTAGGCATGAGATGAGAATCATCCTTATAATCTTTATTATGGGTATTGTAACAACTATTACATGAACTTATTATTGTCTATAGAATATTCAAGATGCTATGTAATATAATTAATTCTACTATCAAAATATAACTTGCAAACCTTGGCTTTGATATATGATTGATTGTGTTAGGGTCCCACCCTAACCCCCTTATCTATGTAATGAGACCACGTCATAGTCAAGAGTCAATAAAGCCCATATTAATAATTGTAAGTGGTTAATCTGCAATTAATAACGGAACCACAATTAGTTGCAAATGGGCCGTAG
>APFE030144649.1:0-30169 GCA_000404065.3 Pinus taeda | reverse complement strand
ATCATGACAGTGTCACAAGGATGGCTAACAAAATCACTCTTCACAGATGTTCCTCGAAAGGGGTAAACAATCAAATGGAGGTGAATGATCAGCTAAAACAGAGTGGAGCTGATGATGAGAACACGACCAGGGCTCAAAAGCTGATGATAATGCATTCACAATGGTTATCTACCGGGGATCGGTTCATTTTTTAATGAGCTTAAACTCTGGGGGAAACATTTGATCATTGCTTATGTTTATTTTTTAACGAGCTTGAATTTCGTGTTAAAACTGCTCGTTCCAGTCATATAATAAGGATATCTCATCTCAGATGCCATTTTTTTATGGAGCTTGGACCTTTTAAAGCTTTGCCCCGGATCCTTTCTTTATGCAAGGTAGGAAACGACCGATCCTATGAGTTTAAAGGGTTAGAGGACCTACAAATTTAAAAAATAAATGGCCACTCTTTGCTTGCATGCAAAAAGGTTTGCATGCTTCCAGGTATAACGAAAAATTTCCAAGTTACCATATAGAAGCTCTTACTTTCATAAGATAGTTTCCATCCACGTCATAGATAGAAACACCTCATGGCTTAGTCCATCTAGACCAAGGTGGTTCTAAATCCCAACCTCCTAACCTTGACGAGGGAATCTTATTCCTGTCTAACTCCCTTTTCCTGTCAGGATGGGTGTTGGACCAGTCATCTTCCTCCACGGAAACCTACTTTATACCTAGAGCTTCCCTGCTGAAGCAGGCCAGGGTGCATGCCCCCTGGGTTTCAGCCATATCCTCTTGAATCACTCGCGCTCATCAGGTGGATGGATTGGAGATCGATGAGACATTCCTTGTGGGAAATGACCATTTAGGTAAGGCATTTGACTATTTGCTATATGTGAACTAGGGAATGACAGTTGGTCTGTGAGCTTGACAACTCTGCCTTCATGCGGAAAACACATTACTCTAAAGATTGAGGATACGATGACTCCCATGCAATAAATATAGTCTCGCCCAAGGAGTAGATTATAATCCAGGGGTCCTCGTACTACCATCACGTTCATGTGAATGGTTTTCCTTCTCAAAGTAATGGGCACATTGGGAAGGATCCCTAACGGTCGACTGGTTCCTTTGTCAAAGCCTATCAGATTTCTCATTTCAGGCAGAAGTGATGGCGAACCAAGCGCTTTCCAAGCAGTTGAGGAAAGGATACTCATAGAAGCCCCTTCATCTATGATGGTACCAGCCATGATCATTTTGTAAGCTTGTACAATGATACAGAATGGTACACTAGTCGGTAAACGGGGTCTGCCTAGTAGATTCCAATTGAAGGAAATGACTAGGTTGCTTAGAGGTGGGACCGAATAGATAGCGAGATACGACTTTGATGAACTTCCTTCCTGTGGTTAAGGAATGGGTAGACTGCCCCCAAGTTCATCGGAGTCTGTGTTTAGGAAAATAATTTGAATGGTGTCGTTCTCGTTCTCTTCTGTGACGGTATCATTTGAAGATGGACCTTCTGAAGGCAAGACCGAGTCAACTGTCACCTCGACCTTTCTGAGTTTTGTCTGGTATGGATTCAGAGGGTTCATTCTCAATGATAGATGCCTCGACTGACCATAATGGTGTGCCAGTAGGATTTTCAACCAGTGATGGACTTGGCAAGAGTTTCTTATATCTAGGAGTGAGCCGTAGCGGTGAAGTAGGACGGTCATCCCAAACTCTTTTAGCTTCATCTAGGAAGGGACAACGGTGGATGGCATGATTGCCTTCACACAGTTTACAAAGAAATTTGCAATTCCTTTTCTATCCAGATACTTCGCTTTCACTGGTTGACGACACTGGATTGTGCAAACGAGGAGACCAGTCCCTTAAGATCTGAGGGATGCAAGGACAATCTCAATGATAGTGGTCTCCTTTGCAAATGACACATGGATATTTAGGTTTAGACAGTGCAGTGTGAGGATTTTTGCTAGATGACGTATGGTTGCCCCCTTTCGCTTTTGGCTCTTTCTTCTTCTTTTCCTTTTTCTCTTTCCACTTCTTCCTCTTCTCAGTTACTCGATATTTAGCTTTACCAGCGTCATCAAGTGAAGAGGAAGGATGGGAGGGAGAAACTGACGAAGTAGAAGGTTGGGAGGTAACTTTTGTATCATCTAGTTGTTGACTCGATTGTTCAGGAATTACGGTATTCTGAATGACAGTGGTAGAGAAGAACCATATGGGCAAGCCGATCGTTAACCCTGGAAGTGAAAATGTGGCCATATGGGGTGCACCAACATCTCCCCAAGTGGAGAAAGGACAAGGATTTCCTCTAAAGGGAAATCCTTGGTTGGTAGATTCCATTTTTCTCAACCTAAAGACCAACGAGGGAACTTGTGATGTTATTCCGATTAAAATAAATTTTAGACACTTTGACACAACTTCTTTTTTCAATTTTTAAGAGTCGAGAAAAAACAAAAGATGACTCTAGTCGCCTTCGATTTTTAATGAGCCTGAAGTGACAAGTGCTCAGATGGACCTTTTCCTTTAAGGAGTTTGAAAAGGAATGAAAGAGACTTCTCTAGAAATCTAGGCAGAGGGATTACCAAATCAATCACAAAACTGCAGATTACTTTTTACAGTACGGTAGTCAATCTTCCCGAATGCTATGTTCAGTGCATTGTGATCGATAGGTCAGCAGACACGGCTTCATAAGGATAAAGGATATAGCCTATTGTGGTCTCCCAATATATACTAGATGGTACGTGGGATTACAAGTTCGTATTGGCACTTGCCATCTCAAAGTGGAGGAATCACCCAACCAACAATGAAAACAATAGTTACCAGGTTTTACGACATCGGAATACGTCTCTAGCCTAGACCTCTAGATGTTGTGAATTAGGTTCCAAAGCATTTTTAGATTCATTAAATTTATTTTATGGTTGATCTCGTTTAAAAATTTGTCTTTTAGGTTCATCGTGTGATGTGTATACAATTCCTAAAACGTAGTCTAATATGACAAACAACTATTTAATCTTCTTTTTGGCAATGAAAATCCTAGCTACTAAGGAAAGAGAACTAAGGATCTTTCAACAAAGAGCATAGAGCACACACTAAATGCATTGTCTTAAATCAAACCAAGCAGTCTAAATGCAAATGCACATGCATGTATTTATTTGTAGCCTTCTTAACATATAAATGACAAGAAGAATGCTAAGTGCAAATATGAATTATTTTCAAAGTGACAATACTAACAAATTCCTTTTCAAAATGAAGCGAAGATAAGGACGACACTTTGTGATTTCGAAATGAAAATTATTTTTGACACTTGAAAAGTTACTAATTCAAATCATATACAAGAGTAATATTACAATCAACTATCAAGAAAAATGGGATTCTCTTCTATGACTGAAAATGACACGTGCAACACTTTCAAATTAAGAAACAACAGTTCGATTACACTACTTCTTTGTAAACGAGAATTGAAAATGGCGCACAATACATAAAAACACTTACAGTTCTTTGCATAATAGAGGCAGAATGATGGAAGAGAAGGGGGTTTCCATAGAGATATACTGACCATAGACAACAAAATTCCTGAATAGAACTAAAAAGAGTGAAGAAAAGCCAAAGTCTGAAGGTAAAATTAACCTTCCCTGACCATTGCACTTGCCACACAGGGAATCCAGTATGCATCTCACCTACTGCATACAGACTGCCTTGAAGGGAGGGTGCGAAGGTAATAGTGTGAGACTTTTATCCAGTGTTTTCTCACAATTTGCAGTTAAATTTAGGGATTTAGGCTGAGTAAGTGATGTTCAGTAAATATAAAGCACAGGGGTTGATCTAAGGAGGTTACTAAAGCCACCATTTACGACAATTAGAGTGTTTGTAGATCGATTGTTTAAATTATAAAGAAAACCTGGAGATAGACTGAAGCAGCATTGATCTACTTTTCACTTGCATAGCAAATGCAGTTTGAAGGCTAGCCGGCTTGACTTCAGGCTCTGTATGTAAGTTTATAAAACAAAAAAAAAATAGACTAACAAACAACTATTCGCTCCCCAGTGGAGTCGCCATTTTGCTACCGAGAATAGTGTCCACTTATAGCTACTATTCCCACTAAGACTAGTAGCTATCTTAGAAATAAACAAGTTAAAACTACTTTCGTTTTCCTTTATGAAAAATAGACAAGAGGGGAACAAAGGAAACCAACCTTTGTCTTGTGCTTGGTTCCTTGCTCAGTTCCTCTCCTTCTTGATAGATCTTTGCCACTCCTTCTTTGTCTACACAGCTTCAGAGAGCACCTGTGGAATCAAAGCAGCATAATACTATTGAAGAACATAGATCTATCTTCATAAATAAAACATGACCAGATATGTATTAACCACACAAATGCATATACAATCAAACATACAAGAATGTGGAGGAAAACTTGAATAGCTTTATTAATATCAAGAATAGCAAGAGGATACAACTAATTATTCTAACCCAGCATCATCCTCCAGCAAGAAAGCCCTTCTTCACCTCAAGTAAAGCTTAGATCGCCCAACACTATGAAGTTTCTCCAGAAAACCAACAACACTTCTCTACAAGATACAAGATTCGAGCCTCTGGATCTCTCTGATGAGGGATCCATATATAGATGATTGTAGGGGAGTGAGTTAGCTTTTGGGGTTCTGATTAGTGTCCTCTCTTTCTGATAGTTCTTGATTCCACTTGGAGATTGATGATCTCTTACTCATCCTTGGTCGAAAACAGAGAGGCAAGTGTCTGAGAGGAAGCTTCTGGAAGATTCTATGATCTTCCACCCCCCAAACTGTCTCTGCCATTTGTCCATTCTTGCCCATCGCACCCTACAAAGGGGCCATCTAGTATGCATCACACCCTTTACACTGGGAAGGTGATATGCATCGCACCCTTTTGCACTGGGCATTCAGTATGGTCCAGTTTTGACTATTTCTAAGCAGTTTTTTGTGGAGAACTTCTCGGATGTGATGTAATCAGCTGACCTTGTTCCTTTAGGTAGTGAAGCAATACTTTTAGGGACTTAGGAGCTGTTAGTTTATGGACATTTATTATTGGGGTTGCAGTGGCCAAAAACGTCTATAACACCAGTTGCACCGCACATCCATCTGTGATTTCCTTAATAATGTACCGGCCCAACCAATGTATCTTGAACTTCCCCAGGAATTTATCAGACTTACTATCATATAATAACACTAAATTGTTTACCTTGAAGGTCCACAACTTAATATGTCGATCGTGCCAAGCCTTTTCGCGCTGCTTTTGTACCTGCTGATCGAAGCTAGCAAGAAATCGTTCCTCTTCAAATTCCTCCAACTGTGCGTGCCTCTTCTTTAGGGCTTCATGGTCCATCATACCTGTGATTGCTACTATGCATAGACTAGGCACAATACACTCCATTGGCATGACAAATTCTATGCCATAGACCAACCAGAAAGGTGTATGTCCCATCAGTTTCTTACATGTTTTCCTATAAGCCCATAGTACTGTAGGTACACGCAGGTCCCAATCACTCTACTGCACATTGAAAACTTTGGTGAGCGTAGTCTCTAGTATTTTGTTAAATGCTTCTATTGTTGCATTGGCTTGTGGGTGGTACAATGTGCTTTTCTAATGATACACCTGAAACTCTTTTGTCAGTGTGCTGATTGTTTCTTTCAAGAAATTTGTACTTGATCACTCATCAACATCTTCAGACATCAAAATCATGTCAATATGTGTTCAAACAAAAAATTTGTGGCTGTGGTAGCTGTGCAATCTTTTACTGGTTGTGTTTCTACCAAACGAGTCAGGTACTCTGTCACAGTGATAATGTATCTCGCGCCCATTTTTCCCTAAGGTTTGATAGGTCCTACGAAGTCAATCACCCACTTTTCAAAGCACTACAACATCATTTGTGGATTCAGAGGCATATCATACCTCTACGACGACTTACCTATTCTTTGACATACATCACAGACCTTGTAATGTGCTTTTGAATCCCTATGAAGGGTTGGCCACCACAACCCTACGCGGAGGATCTTCTGCGCAATTATGCATCTTGCATAGTGTCCTCTCATATTGCCCCCATGTGTGTCTGCAAGGATCTGGCTTCATTCAAAATCAAGTACATACCTTCACATTATTTCATCATTACTCATCTTATATAGGTGCCTTGCAATGATAGAAAAATCTGTCGTGCACACGACTAATTCCTTATTCTGCTGAACATAGTATTCTTTTGACGTAATTCCTATCGTTAGAAAGTGGATTATATCTTCAAAGTTTCCATCCACCACACACATAGTAAAGAGTTGTGCGACAGGTAATTCTTCCTCCAAACTAGTAGGTTCCTCTCCCATCTCAATGCACGACAAGTGATCCAGTCCCGCATTCAGGCGTCTAGGCTTCGCAATGACCTCAAAATGATATTCTTAGAACAATAAGAGCCACCTGCATATGCACCCCGACAACAAAGGCTTATCAACCAATTATTTCAGCATGGAGTGATCTATATACATCTTGAAGTATCCCCCTAGTAGATAGTGCTGACATTTTTGGAGCACGTACACCATAACCAATCCCTCGCACTCAGTGGTGGAATAGTTCTTTTCTAATTTAGACAATATGTGACTCACGAATGCGATAAGGTGATCGAAACCCTCTCCACCCTCCTGTGCTAGTACTGCTCCTAGTGCTATACACGATGCATCAACATGGACATGGAACTTCTCATCCCATTTTGAGAAGACCAGGATTGATGTAGAGGCCAATTTTCCTTTTAGTACATCCAATGTGTCCCAAGGTAGTGCACAACTATTTCACACTTCATGGTGCTTCCAAATTTAGAATCACTGTAATCTTCACAGGGTCTATCATCAGTCCCTTTTTGCAAACCACATGTCCCAATAGGTTCCCAAAGGGAACGAGGAACGTACACTTCTTAAGGTTCAACGTGATTTGGTGTTGTCGATAAGTATCCAACATCAAGCATAAGCTCGCTATATGGTGAATAACCAATCCAAATACAGTCCATTCATCTAGATAAACCTCCAGGAACTTGTGGATATATTCCTTGAATGCTGCAACAACTATGCACGGAAAGATGGTCGGTGCGTTCTTCAACCCAAACAGCATAATGATGTATTGAAAGCAGCCTGACTCAGTCATGAAGGTGGTCTTGCTGCTATCTTCTAGTGCGATTTTGTTATGGTGGTACCCTGAGAACCCATTAGTAAAAGAATATGCTTCTTGCTTACCGACACTTTCCAATACTTCATCTGTGAACAGAGTTGGGAATGGGTCATGCACATACACACCATTCAATTTTTTGAGATCCACGCATATTCTTATCTCACCCTTATACGTCTTTTCGTGCACCACCATAGGGCTTACCAAATCAGAGTCTTCTACGGGCTCAATGATTCTTGCTATGAGCATTTTGTCTAGTTCTATGCAAACATTTTCCTTGTATTTCGGATTCAAGCGGTAAGGCTTCTTCTTAACTAACTACACATCAAGTTTTAATGTCATCTTCATCATCCCTAAATCAATGACAATTCCCTTTAAGTCTGTGATCTTGGTTGGGAATAAGTCCTAGTACTTGTGAAGTAACTCAGTGACCTTATCCACCATCACGTCATCCTTGTAGTCACTGAGCATTGCATACTTAGGTTCAGATTTTGTACCAATGTTCAGCTACTTTTTCTTTACTGGCACAATTATGTCAAGGTCTTCAATCAGTGGTTCTTGAACCTCACGATGGCCTTCAGTTTTTGGAATGTTAACTTTTCACGGATCCTCATCATCTTCTTCAATGTTTACATTATAACATTCCAGTGTGCAGCTCAAATGGGTAACCCATTCATGCTAAACCAAATCTATGGGCTCCTGGGGTATCTTGATGATGGCTACTTTTACTACTTCTAGTGCATCATCAACAATGTCCTACCAACGATCCTAAAAAATGAAGGTTAATAGGAACCCTTCACGCAGGATATCCCATTCACTCATCCCATGGCACAACTCTGTCCATATATACCAATTCATGGGTATAACATCTAGGGTGTGATAGAATACATGCACCCACTCAGGTTTCGGCTCTTTCGCATAGACTTTTGTCCACTTGGCAAGGTGTGCACATGGATCATCTCGTCCATAATACTTGTCTATTAGACACATCTGATGCTTCCTAAAATGCATATGCATCATTCTCCTCCATTCACGCCAGTCCTCAAACCTTCCTTGGTGCGTACCCCACAAACTCGCAGGCATAGCTTGCAGTACCCATTTCAAAGCCTCGAAACATTTTTGTCAGGCACTTCTCTTTCAAACATTTTCAAAAAAACATCTACCTCGCTTAGCCCATCCTAAGTAGCTGAATCCCTTACCTTTGTCACTACATAGTGCACCGATCTCGTCATCATGTTACTGTTCAGCATGGTTACCTCATGTAACTGGTTCTACCATCGTTCTATATCTTCATCAGAATCCGATGTATAAGAGCTTTCGTGCTCCCATGAGATCCATCCATCTACGGAGGGATTTACCGAGTCTTGCTCTCGCATAGTTATCTTGTAGATCCAGTCTAAGTCATCATCACTTTCATAGTTGCACACTGGCTACATGTAGTGCAATCCTTCTACATGGTTCAAAGGGATGACTACGCACAGGGGGTTTTTCTCAAAGATCATCTTGTGCTTCTTTAGGTTTATCATCCAGTTCTTATCAGTGGCCCAATCTATTACTAATAGCATGGCATAGGGATTATTGTCATCTACAATCTCTATCACTTTGAAGTCTGCTAGCATGCTCACTCATTCAATATCCACTGTAGTGCCCTGCAATCTCCCCATAAGTATTACCCTTTGTTGTTTAGCCATTTGCAGCTTGATAGGAGACCATTGTAGTGTAGGCCTTCCCATGTGCTCCCATGTCTGCTTTGGTGGAACGTTTGCATCCGATCATAGGTCCAGAATCACTTGGTCCATCTCGTATTCCTTAATTTGCATGGTCAATCTTATTTCTCTTCCCGTCCTTTTCATGTGCTTTCCAATCTTCTAGACTACGCAGTGTTCTCCTCGCACAGTCCCAACATATATATTAATGAGTTCCTACAATAATTTTATAGCCTTATTGTATTGCAGTAGCTTCATGCATGTTTCCAGGAATGTTGTGAGCATCGATGGGTCTATTTCTAGCTTTGGTCTGTTTATGCTTCCTGGAGTGGAGGCATCAACAAATCTCTTCTTGGCTTCCATGAAGGTTTCCTTAGCACGTTCCAAATCAAACTATGGTTCTTTTATCAGAGCCTTGTTAATCCAAGTACTATTTTTAAGCTGCATGCCTTTATCATCCGTTGTCGTAATTCCACTTTGGAGCATAATATTCACATTAGGGTCTTCCTTGTGTGGCTCGAACCTCATCTTTTGCAGGTTCTGAGTTGGGGGAGGTTGGAGCGCTCCCTTGATGTACATCCTAGCTATCAAGGTGGGACAATCCTCTATCTCATGGTCAAACAATGTACAATATAGACATGAAAATCATGTTGGATTCATATAATCGCAAGCATAATATCTTGGCCGTACGCAATTGTAGCATATCAGCTGTCTGTGACCTCTTCCACATCCTCCTCCACTTCATCCTTGTCCGTGCCCTTCAAATCCAGTTCCTGCCATTCCTCTATTCTAGTCAAGGGGCCACGTTTTAGTCTGAACTCTGTTGGTGGGAGTCCTATCCATCACCATTTAATAGCTTCTATAAGTGCACTCATCAAGTCCCACTGATCTACAGAAATTACAGAACAACTATTGTGAATTTTGCATGTACTTCTATAACAAATGACAATTGTCCACAATATGCTTTCCCCCTATTTGAGAAATTGTGCACCACAAAGAAAGCATTGTGCTAGGTCTTGCTTATTCCTCTGGACTTAATGGCATTGGCCCTCCTCTCATGAGGTAACTCACAAACACCAAGCAATGGTCCTTGTCATGATCCTCACCCTTACATTTAACACACCATATCTCCTCACATACCTCTAGGCAAGCTATCTTGTCTTGTTTTAGACTCTGCATCTTAAGGCATAAGTTTTTGAATTGCACCTGGATCTACTCAACTCCTAGGTTTGGATCCTATATTGGTGTCTCATCTAGTCTCATCATGATATCCAAGGCCTCTACCTGAGTCATTAACCTCTGTTGTGATAGCGCGTTCCTCAAATGCGGCGTTAGCAATGCTGCAAACCATTCGTGATGTTGTCCATCTATCAAAGTCATATTGGCTTCATGAATTGTGCACTTCTGTCTCTGATCCAACTCCTAAGGAGTATCAAATAGCATCATTGTGATCTCCTTGAACCTAATGATCATCTACACCTTTGACTTCGACCTGCTAAATTCTTTGTTAAGTGCAATTCCATATCTGCAACCCCCACGTTCGGATTGTCATTAGAATACTTAATATACCAAGTAAGCAGATGATCCTATAGAGCACTGACCAACATCGATTTCTTTATATTATCATCTATAACTCCCTGTGCTTCCTATACAACCCTTATCATGAACCAAAACTGGTCTAGATCTTCGTTTCTTATTCACTTGAATATTGAAAACTTTATCACACTTACCATATCGACTTGCAGTGGTGGCGGAGGTGGTATGGGTCAAGATGGGGGTGAAGGTGATGACATTGCTAGTGGTGTGGGTGGGGGTGGTATGCGTGGAATCCTCTGCCTTATCAAATTGATCTCACTTCCTGGTGAGACCTTCACGAGCTCTTCCTAACCCCCTTGTAGAGGTGAAATCAAGGGGCTAGTTTCTAGTTTTGCACTTCCTTCGTTTTTGTAAATTCGTCTACTTCATGTAGCCCCAAACATCAATGTATTCGCATAATCTGCTTTTCACACAGTAAAATTTTAATCCAAGTGTTTAGAGACTTAACATACTTACCTCACGGTCCTTTGAGAAATCTTCATTCTGCCCCGTTATAGCTAACTGAAGTATCTATCACGAACTCAGTAATGAATCCTCCTATAATCTGATCGAGTAAGTGATCAACAGTGCACGTGATCTTATCCTCTGATGCTTGCAATCTGCACACTAATTCTGGAGTCCACACAATAGGATTATTGAGTCTCCACCTTCCTTGGCTATTTGATAGCTTCACGATCCACTCGTACAGCTCAGTAGGGAAAGATGTGAAGAAAATTTTGTGGATTCTCATGTATAAGTAGTAGTCTAACAACTTTTCCTTTAATAGTCGTGCATTCCTATTCTCTTACGCTGCAAAATCGTGAATCTTCCTATCCAACCAGTCTTGCATTTTTTAGTTGGATTCCAGTGATGCGACATCAGACATCTATATGCAGATTCTAGTCCCGACAATGAAACCATTTGTTGGCTTATTGGGGCCTAACCCAGGTTTAGAGTTAGATAGCCAAACAAATCCCTATACTATTGGACCTTTCGGTAGCAATCCACGGAGTGCGAACTGAGGTCTCACCCAATGTAGTATGGGAGGATTTCAAAACTAGGTTTCCACACCCTTGAGATGTCTGAGGAGTCGATTTAGTCCAACAATGAACACCTTCATGCTAGGTGCTTCATGCACTCTCCTATCTTGTGAAGCCTTCACGCCCTTTTTATACTTGCCCTTGCGTAGCCCTAACCAGGGGTTGTGGGGCTTTTGTGTTGTTGGAGCAGTGATTTCCACTGTTTATCCAAGTCACATTGTGGATCTTACCTATCTTCTTATGACAGTTAGTTATCTTCACATACACAAAGCCTTATATTATATTTACTTGTTTAGCACATTCATATAAGTTCGCGGAGTAAATAGATAGTAAACTTGCAATTGATACCCAATATAATTCAATGCATAAAACAAGAAAAGATACACAAAAATATGGTAAAAATTCTTCTTTATTAAAGCTTTCAACTGGTTACAGACTCAACCTGCCCTGCACACTCAGCAACAGGGGCCCACGCACTCAACTGTGGACTACTAGGCCTCTGCGCACTCAGTTGTAGAGCGCTCTCCTATTCTACGACCTAAAGACATGACTTACACTTCGACTCAATGCTTCATTGACTCCTTAAATTCATTGATCCATCCTTCAATTATCCCTATAGCTATAGCCTCGCTCTATTTTTCAATCCCATGGTCCATGGACCATCGGCAGATCTTTCGAACCAACATTACTTTACAAAAAGAAGGACAGACAACCCTATGACTTTATTATGACTTCGCACTTTGCGCGCACAAATCGCGGAGTCCTTATAATGGACTTTTTAAAAACTTGGGCGTTAAGCACCAAAACATGTCTTGGGGAGATCCCATGCCCAACGCCTTCCAAGTTCTTGGGCATCCCCTTTCTTGGGTGATCCATCACTTGGCAAGGTTCGCTCCCATCGAAAAGTATAAAAAACAACTCATATCCCTAATTCAAAACCATCATACTGATCATAACATGCTCATGGAAATGAATGGACACTATTAGGTACTAATATCCATAATGGCCCTGCTCCTAGAGTGCTTTACTAACATACTGCTGACTGTTCCAATTCATTGTTCTACTACTAATTCTTTGGCACTTAATTCAACCACTAAAACTGGGCATTTCCATGCATTCTTGCAATTTTGTTTACTTCCTGTCACAACAAGTCAAAGTAGGTCTTCGATCAAATCAACATGTATAAACATATCACATTTGGTCAACTCAATTGCAGCCATTATAAATTAGAATCATAAATCATATGTAACCATCATAAATAAGAGTCATAGATCACATGCATAGTTAAAAACTAAAATAAAATGTTCATACTTATCTTTCAAAGAGTTCTTTGCTTTTTTGGATTGTAGATTATTGTGGTGTGGTTTCTGAGAGGAGTTCAGATTTTCCACAGTGTTCATCTTTATATGGTCAACGTTTCGAGTCTAATCTAAACCCAGACTCATCATTAGGACTGTTGTACAGAGAAAAGAAGGAAAAGGGTTTGGTATAAATATAAAAGAGGTTAGATGCACAGATAGAATGGTCGACTCAGTGTCTGTTAATTATAATTATAATTTATATATATTTAATCTTTACTTTCATTGTTTATTTATTAATAATTATTTATTATTAATATTATTTAATTATTGTATTATCATATTAGTTCTTATCCTTATTTTTTTTCTATTCTAATTTATAATTGTTTAATTATTCTATCAATATAGTTATTTATTATTATTATTATTATTAATTGTATTTATTTTATTGATCTTTATTATTTTATTTATATAATTTATTTTATTTATTTATTAATTATTTTTCATTATCCTTTATTCTTTTCATTATGTTATTATCTTATAATTATTATTTAAATTATTTTTCTATTATTATTATCATATTTGTTTTGTGTTGATTAATTATCTATGTTATTTCTTTATTTATTATTATTATTTTTGTAACTGTCATATATTGTTCTACTATACTATATCTTATCTCTATTTATTATTATTTTATTATTATTTTTGTTTATTTTTTAATTATTATTCTATTATATCTTATTTTTCATTAATATTTATATTATTTAATTATTTTATCTATATTCATATAATTTTTCTATATAATTCTTATTTTATATTCTATTGACTATATTTTATACTTTTATTTATATTTATTTTTATTATATTTTTTTGTTATCTAATTAATTCTATGCTTATTATTATTACTTATATAATAATTATCCTTATTTATCATAAATATTGTTCTTGTCTAAGGTTTCTAATGTGCATCAAAGTTAATTTGTTATCAAGGGTTATTTTATTATGCATCTCACACGTTGTTATGTTGTTAAAGAGTTAAAATAATTAAAGGGATAAATTATTTTGCTAGTTTATCAAGTTAGATACTGAGGTCCATATCTAACCTAGTTACAATTTTTATAGAGAACTAATGTAATTATTCGTGGGGGGTGAGCAAAGAGTTCCAATCTTTGCTAATTTCCAAGCCTCCATCCCTATTAAGGTTTCGAGGATGTTTTATGATTTCAATAGCTTCTCTAACCTTACGTTTGAAATGGTGATCTTCATTAGCAATGACCTTGGCGTCTTCAATGCATATATGGTGATTACTTTTGCCTACATGCTCAGCCAAGGCTGAAGATCAGTTTCTTTCATTACGGATATCTGCACTATGCTCTTTGAGCCTAATCCTTATGGATCTACCTGTTTCTCCTATGTATTGATCCCCACAAGAGAAATTGATGATATATACTCCTTTCTGCTGAAGTTGTTCTTGGTTGTCCTTAACAGATTTCATTCTCTATTTTATGGTAGACCAGGGTTTGAATGCAGTCTTTATATTTTTCTTTTTGAGGATTTTAGCTATCTTGTCAGTGACTCCTTGAATGTAAGGAAGGTAGGCATTAGAGGTTGGGGGGTCTTTCGCCTTGTTTTTATTATTATCAGATTTGGCCTTTTGAATGGCTTTGTATATGCTTTTATTGGTGTACCCTAGGTTGGAAAATGTTCTTTTTAGGTAAGAGATTTCTTCTTCAGTATGGTTTATATCAGAAATTCTACAAGCTCTAGTGAAGAGGGTTTGCAGTACCCCCATTTTCTGGGCTGGGTGGTGATGAGAATCGGCATGCAAGTAGTTATTGGTATGGGCTTTCTTTCTAAAAACTTTGTGACCTATGGAACCATCCTTTCTTCTTATGAGGAGAATGTCCAAGAATGGTATGAAATTATTTTCTTCTACTTCCATTGTAAATTTGATGTATTCGGACATGCTATTAAGATGGTCCAAAAACTTGTTTAGCTCATTCTCGCCATGGGGCCAGTTGACACTAGTGTCATCCACAAACCTGACCCAAGATTTGGGTTTTAATGGATATGAATCCAGAGCCTTCTTCTCGAATTTTTCCATGAAAAGGTTTGCCACGATTGGCGAGAGAGGTGATCCCATAGCAACACCCGAAGTTTGTTCAAATATTTCACCTTGGAAGGAGAAGAAGGTGGAGCGAAGACAGATTTCGGCTAATTTTGTAGTATGGGGGTCTGCTACTTCTTTAACTACCTGAATTTCTTCATCTAGGGGGATTTTGGTGAAGAGCTGGACTATGTCAAAACTAACGATTTTATCTCCGGGATCTAGCTTGGTATTTTTAATGTATTTTACAAATTGATTGGAATCTTTAATGTAAGAGCTAGTCTTGCCCACTAGCAGGGATAGAATGCTAGCGACAACAGTCCTGATGATGAGTCTAGGTTTAGAATCAAAACGTCGACCATATAAAGATGAACACTGTGGAAAATCTGAACTCCTCTCAGTTCTTTTCTTATGCCTTTGTTATTTTTATACACACACTGGATGATTTGACAGACTTGACAAGTACCTATTACCTTCATTCTCTTCAATCATATAAACGTACACTAGTGTACACCACATACATACAACTGCAAATGACATATAATACCATGTAATACATGCACCTACACCTAGCATACAACACAACTGATACACCAGCGCACAATGTAAAACAAAACACATATACCTACATCTAGCTTACGAAACAACACATACATCTACATCTGGCATACAACACAACAAATACCCCTACACCCGGTGTACATCACAACACATACACCTACACCCTGTGTACAACACAAAACATACACCTACACATACTACAACACAACGAATACAGATGTCATGATACCATGACTACACAATAAATGTAACACAGTACCACATGTATACAACACAACATGTATGACATGCACATGCTACCACAGGTAAAATAGTACCACATAGTACCACCTATACATAGCACTTTTTGCACAACATGTACACATCACCACATATACACAACACCATATGTACAAAATGCATATCGCATCATATGTACACAACATCACATATACAGCATGCACCCAACACTATATGTACACAACACTGCATATACAACATTCACACAACACCATATGTACACATGAATACACATACAACATGCACACAACACCAAATGTACAAAACAAGAACATACAACATGAACAACACATTATATGTACACAATACTACATATGCAAATGCACTCAGCACTATATGTACACAACATTGCATATCCAACATGCCCACGACACCATATGTACGCAACACTGTCTATGCAACATTTGCACAACACCATATATGTGACGTGCACACAACACTATATGTGCACAATAATGCATATGTTATATGTACACAACACCAGTACTGTGTATCCAGAGACCACACTGACTTTGCCAAGAAACCTTGATTGTAGTGTCTTCCCACCATCCATGCTTATCCAAGCATGTTGCAGATCACACTACTTTCATTTCATTGGTGTGTCCCTCAATATTACTTGTCCATAACATAAACATAGGCATAGTATAATCACATTATATCAATTCATTTCCAGATGATACTGAACTCACAAATTTGTTAGGGCTACTCTTTCCACTTGATTCCTCATAAGAATGTAGGAACCTCTTCATACCATTCACCTACCTAAGCAAACATTCCTCCACAATAATTATCCTTGACAACCCTGTCAAGCAACCACAGACATACATACATTTATAAATATGAGCATTAGCATACAACAATCATGATCCCTAACAACATTGTCACATGTGAGATAGCAACATACATACATACATGTATACATATATAAACATTAGCATAATCATGATCACAACATAATTACCAGATATCATAACGTCTAGATTAAGAGAAATCCCTTTATCCATGTACAACATGTACAACATTGAGAAAAATAGTTCCCGACTAGCCAAGGAATCTATTACCTTAACCTCATTTAATTTACCTTTCCTATTACCTTTCTCTTGACTATTGTTGGGTCAATTTATTGAGTAAATTAACACAATTATTTTATTATCAAACTCGGTTTGTAGAACTTAGAGGCATGTCCAAAGTCTATGGATTCCAATGATAATCAATTTTAGAAGATGAATTAGAAAGATTATGATAAATGCATATTACAAATATAAACTCTAATTAAGTAATTTCTAATTCACTTAAATAATATGTGGGATGAGGCTCCTAACTTAGGAGAACCTCGTTGTCCTTCCCTATGATACTATTTTCGTCAAGAGAAATCCAAAAGCACTAATTAAAAATGGTTTATGATGTAGAAGATGTAAATTAAGAGGCTCCTAACTAAGGAGGACCAAGTTTTCCTTCTTGACAATTCTTGGTTTAAACGGGAAATGCATAAATAACTTCAAATAAGAAAAAGAGAATGAAATTCAGTTTTAGTTCAAGATCAAATAGAAGGGGAATTTAACTTAAATTCCTATGTGTTCCTTCATATGTAGATTAGAATTAAACCAATATCCATTCAACAATCATCACACATCTAAATACATTTGAAACAAGAACTAATTTATGAAAACTATGAAAATTTAACCAATAAGTGCACTTAGTTTGGTGTCGGGGCTCTCCACCCTTGCCTTGCACACCTGAAGAAATCTCAGCTACAACAGGTTCATTAAATAAACCAATCATGAACAACAAATTGAAATGAAATAGGTTATTCAATGAACTTTTAGTCTTCAAAGAGTCTCAAAATCAAATTACATAAATTCTACATGCTTAACCCTTTAATAGTCTTGGCTTAAATAGAGAAATAATAAACAAACTTGACTAAAAGGTTTTTAAAAACCTTATCTATCCTAATCCTATCTATGTTGGTCAAATCCACCGATTTAATTAGCCAGAATTTGGAAAAATCCCGAAAATCACTAATTTTGGCATATTTCCTAGGGATTTCTTAAATGACTGGTCTTGTTTGACCAGCTTTGACGGTGCCTATTTAATCTCGATTTGATTGAACCAATAGAAACATGTCCATTCTTAGTTCCCAATATTTCTAGAAATGTTGTCAACTCATGCCCAGGTGTCCTGCAAGCATGACATCAATGAATCCATTATGGGAATTTCTAGTCCTGTGCAAAAATGCACTTAAAATCCAATTTTTGTAAAAACATCTAAAAATTGCAAAACTTAATTTATATATATGAATATGCATAAATTGGTCAAAATTGGGTGTATATATGGATGGTAAATGGATGGATAACATGGAAATTAATTGTATTTAATTAAGCAAAATTGGATAAAAAATGAGGGCCAACATCTCTCTCTTGTTGATCTTCAACCATGTCCTCGTGCTTGCTTTCTCCTCTTTGATCTTCTACCTTTACATGATGACCTCCATATTGTTCTCCAAGTGGATATTCCATCAAGGTAAAGTATTTCTGAATAATGAGAGCTAGTTATGCTCATGGTTCTCTCAACCATTCCCTTGAAATTCCCTTGGTTTTGTCAAATGTTCATTTCCTCTACTTCTCTAAAAAGAAATTCCATACCTTCTCTTTAAAATGTTCCCCTTTATAATATTCTTATGTTGTCATCGATAGATTTGTGGCTTGAGAAAGATATTCTTGTGTGCTTGGAACAATAATGTCTCCTACAATGGTTTTCTCATTAGCAAATTTAGACACAAACATCTCTGTCACGTTTGCATTATGCCCATTAAAATTCCTAAGAAACTCTGATAAGATAGCTTGATAGAGTTTCTCTATAGTCTCCTTATTCCATTTTTTTATTTGAAATCTAGTGGGCTCAATTATTCTTCTCATATTTAAATCTGGATGGATATGTTCTTTTTGGTTTTTGTACCAATTTAAATAACCTTCACCAGTGAACAATCTCATCGACAAGGTAATGACTCTATTTAAAGAATAAAAATTCATTTTCAGTCTTTCAATAACAAAGAAATTCAAGTTGTAAAGGTACTTTGAGGGAAAATTTTGATAGCACAAAGATAATACTTTACCAGAACTCTGATTTGAACATGGTCTATAATAATAAGAAGAAGCCTCTGACTGTTGAATACCCACAAAGATGAGGAGAAATTGACTAATATGTGAATTCTTGGTCATTGAGAATAAAGAGCAATTTCTGAAAAATCTCTGACCTTGATTCTTAATTGAACTCAAACACTCCACGCAATCTACAAAATGAGGGTTGAAAGAACCAGGAAAATATCCCAAATAATAATGAATTAGAGAAAACTGTTGACAATTATCCTAATTGGGCTTGTTTTGAACAAAACCCATGTTTTCATTTTTCAAATTTCATTTCAATTTGCTTAGAAAAACCACAAAACATAATGGCTTATTAAAAATTTCGATTTTTTTTCTTAACTATCACTAAGTTCAATGCTTTCTAGAAGATATGGTGCCCAAATCCTTACCTCCTTCTTCCACTTCCAGTTGGCTCAATTCCTTCTATTTTTGACTGCACAGATGTTGGCTTACCAAGAATCTTCAATGTACACCCACAATTTTTGAACTCGACCATTTGATTTGCACCATTGCTTAATACCTTTTCAGAAATTGAATTATGGAAAATCAATTTTCTGGTGTGCTAACAAAATTTGGGCTAATATATTGAATTCTAGGTTGTCACTATTTAAAAATGAAGAGAAGGCTCTGTGTTTTGCACTTTGGCTTCTCGAATGCGATTTGCAATTTTCTAGCATTAAAAAAAAATCAATCTATTCTAACACCAGTCTAACACTAGTCTAAAAAATTCTCTTCGAGTTTAACCACAAGACCGACTTTGCTTCAACAATAAGCAACTCAAAGTATGCTCATACCCTATTTAGGATGCTTTTAATGGAACTTGAAGTCCCAGACTTCAAGTTTGAATTTTCAGCAATGCACCTCAGCTTCGATCTGATATCTAAATTGTCATCTGTTTAAAAACTAACTTATCTACATTCCCAATTAAGCTCCAACATCATGATTTAGGGAATTTGTAACTTACAGCTTAATTTCAGAATTTTCTAGTTTAATTAATGAGATATGCTCCAAATATTTTTTCTTAATCCATGACCACATTCTTCAATCTCCATTTTTCAAAATTTTTTACAAAATTCTCTTCTCTGCTTTTAAAAATTCTCTAATCTCGTAGCGACTTGAAGACATTTCTGAGTTATTAACTTGTGTTCCTCTTCATTTTGTGGATTTTCTGGAATTTGTTGGTGAGCTTGGTCAAATTGGTGTAGCAAATATCTTGGCTTGTAATCCACTTCGTTAAAACAAATGCACCCTTCCTTATTTCCCCACGAATTCTTTAGTTTTTTTTTCTCTCGCCTAGTAATAATGCAACTTCTTCTTTGCATATGATTTATCTGCATCACGCATCCTTCTCCTTAATTTTTTCATTCTTCTTGCTCATTTTCTCCACAACCGTGGGTGTTATATGAATGCATGTGGATGCACAACATTACTCCCTTTCTTTCTAAGCTAGAATTTGGCTATGATGGTAGAAGAAAGGCTTATCTCAGAACTCGTTTCGTTGTAAGGAGGAAGGATAGCTATATCATATTTTTTAATACATTTTGACCATTTTTCACATCTAGCCATGTCTTGGACTTGTGTACCTCTAGCTGCATATCTTCCACTGTGTGTACACACTTACCAGATTCTTGTCATTCCATTTGCCATCCTTATTATGCTTACCACGTTCTTTAACATTTCGTCTTTCATTCACCACCCTCATTACACTGAATGTCCATAGTTCAGTGTTTTTGCATCATAATTTGATGTCTTTTGTTGCATTTTATTTTCATTTAAACTTGTGTCTTGTCATTCGCATTGTGCACCCAATTCCATACCTTAGATTTTTATCACATGATATATTTACATATTGCACTTGTAGCTTAGCTTTTCAACTTTTTATTGTTTAATTTAGTTTTAAAATGACCCTAGAATGGTCATTTTTTAAAATTAAATTTAAATTACGACACTAACCTTTGTTTTTGTGTAGGTCAACAAGAATTTGAATGTTGAGCTTTTATTTTTTTATCCATATGCTTAAGAAAATATTTAGGATTAATGTGATGGTATATGGAATGATGGTTAATGTATGAGGGTAATTGTAGGAAAGGTGTAATGAATAGGGATAGGATTATAATGAATATGATTATGATGGATAGGATAATCAGGGTAGTGTTTTGAAATTTCGGTAGGATATAGGTAAAATATAATGCATATCAAGCTAAACCAGTCTTAACAATTTCTAGATTATTTTGTTTTTTAAATCGAGATTTTAAGAAAGATTTTTTTATCACTTACTGTACTTGTACTCCTGTAAATATATTGATGTCCTTTGGTCAAAATACTGGTTGATGGTTTATGATGTCTTCATTATCATAATGATGGCTCTTTCAAGATAGATTTTGATGAAATGTAGAGACTTATTTTTGTTTTCATGTTTTCACATATGATATTGATTCAAGATTTTCAAATATTGATGTTGTTCAAGTCCTTCTACAATTTGTAAATGATGTTTTAGGTCCCTTCTGACATGTACTTTAGGCTTGAAAGTTGATGTTGTTCAGGTCCCTTCTACAACGATATTATAAATAATGTTTTAGGTCACTTCTATCATGTAATTTTCAACAATGTTTCAAGTTGCTTCTGTCATGTAATTTAGGTCCCTTCAATATAGTGGGTCAAACTATTTGCATAGTTTTATTACAAATCTTCCCCCTTTCTTATTCTGAGACTTGTCCCCAAGTATTATTATTCTGGACGATATTTCCTACAAAATCAAACTGAAGAAATAGTAAAACAAAATAGAGAATTCATATTGGCCAACCAAGTTGGTTTTTCGATATGAATTCGAGTTTGTATTGTGCCAGTCTCCTAGATTTTCACAACCAAACTCCTTTATTGCTTTTTAAATTTTATTTCGTTTGTGGATGGAGGTGGCATATAATGTTGTAGGCAAGTATGGAAATCTTATGAAAGTAAGATATGTTGAATTCATGATCTAGGAGTATATGGATAGATAGATAGATAATAGGTATGGACTTCAACATGCATGCCTACAAAACTTAACATGCAATATGGTAAATGAATCACATCATGAACAATATGGATTATGAAAGGCTTCTTAGGCAATGGATGTGAGTTTTCATGGTACAAAACTTGACTTCTTCTTTTGATGATTAGCTTCATGCATTTTTCCTCGATCTCGATTCATGTTATAAGGTTGTTGGTGTTGTTGGTCGGCAACTAAAAGCAAGCTTCAAGAGTTTTGACATTATTTCAATGAACTAAACATCAAGTGAATTTTTGCTTTGTTTTGATTTGAAAATTTGTATTCACATTCTAAAATATGAATTTTGACTTTAAAAATTCCTTCAACCATGGAGTTCACTCTTTAATTCTTCTTATGACCTGTGAAAACATAGCATTTGCCTACAATACGATATTAGATTATGGAGGAAGAGAGGTGTATAGTCTATCTTCTTTGAAGAAATACGTAAAATATTACAAGCATTGCTTAGAAAACAAGTCCAAAGATGATATACAAAGAAAATGCATTTGTTCACCCCTTCAGGAATGGTGGTCAGCTTAGACCTCTTAGCAGTATTGTTTTCACAAAATATTTGTTTTATTTCTAATTAGAGTGATTCCAAATCCATGTTAAATTGAATTCATATGTACACTTCTAGTATAAATAGTTTTTCAAATTAGTTTAAAATGATATGGTAAAAATGATAAAGAGTACCATGTTTGATAGAGTTCCTTGTCATTTTTTTACTAGACCAACAATGACTATTTGAAGTGTGACTTCTTCATTAAATATTAGATTAATGTCATTCCTCTTGGTGGTTAAAGTCTATTATTTTTTTTCTATCAAATAGAAACATGTTTTTAAAATCATTAGGTTTGATATCACAAAATTGGTGATGATCAAACCTAGGAGGCAGAATTTTACTATGTTGATTTGAAGACATGAATTCCTTAAATGTGGCATATATTTTTTATTTGACCTCCAAATTGGATGATTCAAATTACGTATTGATATAAAATTTGATATCTGTCTTCCATATAAACATGTTTTTAAAATAGGATGATTTGGTATGTTAAATATTCCAATGAACAGTCAAGACCTAGAATTGTCACCATGTAGATTTTTTGACAAGTAGTTAGTATTTGAAGAATAACCTTTTCATATGATACCTGATTGAGGTGATTAAAATTTATTTTCAAACTATATTGTAAGGGCTATATTCACTATGAATATAAAGTAAAAATAGTCCCATTAGACACCTAAAATATAGGTTTTAATAACTCTGTCTTCAAAATTTCTCTTGAGATCTAATGTTTATTTTTACCTTGTCTTTTTCATTTGTGATACAAATTGAAAAATATCTTTAAAAACTAGTTTTTAAGATATTACTTACCGCATTTTGCCAAAAAAAATCCTTCCAAATGAGTATTGAACAATGATGTGAAATTTTATTCATAAGAAAAAGTCTTATTGTGAATTCATTCTACCTATTTATTTTCTTATGTTATTCTATCCTACTCTATTGTAGAAAAATAAGTCATTCTCTCAAGTATAAGAGAATTTCCAATGCATCCATTTGTGTAACAAGATCATAAGTAGACTCACATCCAATTTTGAAAAATATACCTTAATGAATACTTTGACTTGAAAAGTTAGTTGATCATAAATATTTGTTTCTATAGGATGTTGAAAAATGGAGTGGTATTGTGGCCTAATGGCTAGTTGAAACCAAGTTTGAATGTGATATTTAAGTTTTTGATGTTACTCAACTATTATTCCATAAAGTAATTCTTGTGGAACTTGTTGAAAATCATGAATGCACAAGGGATCTTCTATAAATTCTTAAATTTCTAGCTCTATTGTTTGAAATTCATTGCATGTGATCCATAACTCATTTATCTCCTTAGAAGAAACTTCTAGGTTCTTTTCTTGTCAATCCTCTTGATGGATACTCTGTTGCTCTTCTATCCTTTGAAATGAAGATTCATCCCTAGTGACCATTCTAAATTGTGGACAAGGATTTGAGAATATCCTTGTGTTGGCATACCCTTATTCTCTAAATGACTTCCTTAAGATCATGTTTTGTAGATTTTTGTTTTGCAAATGGATTTTCTAGTTAGTGAGTTTTTATTAGTGGTTGGGGGTTATGTTTTGTGGATTGACCTTTCTAATTTCTATGTCTAAGCGTGAATAACATAATGAAAAGTGTGTTTTTTTTTAAATAATATTCCTAATTGACTATATTGAAGTAGGCTTCCCCGACAACGGTGCCAAAAATGTTGGGTCAATTTATTGAGTAAATTAACACAAATATTTTATTATCAATCCAGGTTTGTAGAACTTAGAGGCATGTCCAAAGTATATGGATTCCAATGGTAATCAATTTTAGAATATGGATTAGAAATATTAAAAAAAATGCATATTACAAATATAAACTCTAATTAAGTAATTTCTAATTCACTTAAATAATATGCGGGGTGAGGCTCCTAACTTAGGAGAACCTAATTGTCCTTCCCTATGATACTATTTCCATGAAGATTTATCCAAAAGAACTAATTAACAATGGTTTATGAGGTAGAAGCTGTAAAAGAATAGGCTCCTAACTAAGGACGACCAACTTGTCGTTCTTCACAGTTCTTGCTTCAAACAAAAAATGTAGAAATAACTTCAAATAGAAAAAGGAGAATGAAATCTAGTTTTAGTTCAAGATCAAATAGAAGTGGAATTTGGCTTAAATTCCTATGTGTCCCTTCATATGTAGATTAGAATTAAACCAATATCCATTCAGTAATCATCACACATCTAAACAAGAACTAATTTATGAAAACTATGAAAATTTAATGAAGAAGTGCACTTAGCTTGGTGTGGGGCTCCTTCTTCAATTAACTTTCAGTCTTCAAAGAGTCTCAAAATCAAATTACATAAACTCTACATGTTTAAGCCTTCAATAGTCTTGGTTTAAATAGAGAAATAATAAACAAACTTGACTAAAACGTCTCTAACAACCTCATCTATCCTAATGTTAGCCTCCCGCTGCAGCAGGTTACTCATATTTCATGATGGACATTTTTATAGCCGAAATATGTCATACTTTGCATGCTGCAGTGCTCCATATTTGCTAACAGTCACCAAAGAAAGAGGCCATGAAAGTGTGCAAGTCAAAGTTCATCTGCTGCATTCCAATTTTGAAGAATTATTCCATTTTTGAAGACTTTCCATGCTAAAGGGAGGTCCAAACAGCTTAATCTTGGTCTCCCTAGGTTTCAATTTCCTGTTTTAGAATATAGAGAATGAATAATCTGTCCAAACAGCTTAATCTTGGCAGATTCTTAGACAGATAGAGAAGCAAAGGAGCCCAACTGTTTAATCTGGGCCCTTGGAAGAAATAAGGGTAGTCTGTAGATAGGAGGACAGAAAAAGAAAAGTTGAAAAGCTGGGTCTGCAAGTCTAAGTGCACCCAAACCAAAAAGAAGAAAAAATGTTAGGTAAGTAGGCTGGGTAGGTAGCTTTGTGGTTGCAGAATCATTGATTATGATCAGTTTTGTGTTTTCAAATGTTATATCCATTCAATCAGTATGGCAAGGCAGTTCCCATTTTAAAGGACTTCAAGCGATGCGTGTCTAACTTCCCCTTCTTCTCTCCCCTAAATCATTTAATAACTCCCCCTAGAGAGGTCAAGATCTGCTTGATAACTCTCCCTTTCATAATTTTTGTAATAATTCACCCTCGTAAATATCTGCTCTACTCAAGCAATATTCATACTCCCTTTACGGATCATTGCTTCCTTTAAAAATCCTAAGATTCATATACTTAGCGCTTTCTTATCACTGGTCATATTAACCGCTAAGCTTACTATATAGCTCACTATCTATCTCCACATCCCGTATTTTTAACTATGTTAATAACTCCCATATATTTATCCCCTCCCTTTGGTTGAGAAATAACCATAAGTACACTTGGGAATTGCTAAGTTTGTCTGAAACATAGCAAGAACCCTCATCTTCCCCCTCCAAAACCATCTTCCAATACAGTGGACTCCTTCCAAAGCATGTAATTTTCTCTCTTTAGGTTATCGGACCCCTTCCGAGGCCGCAAATAATCTTCAAAACCATATATTCCCCTCCTCCGATCACAAACAATCCTTGCCGATTGCCTTAACATTCTTCTGATCCTAGTGGACCCCCTCCAACGCGATTATCACAATCGGAGGTCACAAGCGTGTTATGGCTCACTGTTGTTTCTTCCCGATGGACGTCCCGTCAATGACATTTCGCTATCGGCGTATCGCAAATACCATATGCAACATATATGCGCCCCTCCCCCATTAGCCAATGTGATATCACTAATCGGCGATCGGCGATCGCAAGGGTCATGCGCCCGAAATACATACTGCTTCCTTTGCTCCGATGCGACATTGCCACTACATCAAGAGAGCGTATCACTTCGCAAACACTTCCTCACCGCATGCCTCTATTTATTCACGTATTTTTTTTAAAATACGATTTATCATTGAAAACTCACTTCACTACCAATTCATCGCAAATTCGTAGCATTTGGGCTATCACTATCGCATCGTAGAAATACATAAGGCGCCGCACCATCCAACACCCTGCCACGTCACCCACTGATGTCATCCACCGTACCAGGAGCTGCTGCTGACATCATGCTGACGTCACCCACCAAATAAAGGAGCGCAAGCACGAAAAAGCATCTTAGGAGGCCCGGATTCAAATTCTGAGGCAGTTTTCGATGTGCGATTAGCGCTAATCGCACATTGCTACGAGAAATAGGCCATATTGGAGAATCTTTAGGGAATATTTTGATTCCTCAGCCAATTTTGCACCGAAATGGGCCGAAAAGGCCCGATTTTGCAGTTTGGATCATAGCAGAAGATAGAGAAAGACCCGGTTCAGGCACTAATGAGTATTAGAGCAAATGCTGAGCCAAAATCCATGTCAAAGAGTACCAATGTTGCGGCGAAGTGTATTAGAGAAGATCCTCTCAGGGCTCGAGGTGAATAGAACATTAAAATAAATCCTCAAAAGTCAAGAAGCAGTTAAGGAACCACTCAGCGCTCATCATCACAATGACTGCACATTAAAACTCACATGAGATCAAAGGACCAGAACTCAAAACACAATTATGACAGAAGCACTGCACCAGGCCGTCAAAGACACCATATTAACTCATTTTGATTCAGCTGCCTCGGGCACAGCTCAAGGGATGTTTACTTGCATTTAATTCCATCACAGGTTCAGGTTTAAAACACTTTTTGCCGCAGACCTGTTAAGGTCGGTTGTAATAAAAACTCCAGGATATTTTATCTATAAAGGGGGCCCAAAACAATCTAACTAGGGGTTGGGGGTTTTGGTTGGTCGATATTTGTTGGCTGATGTTTTTCTTGAGCTAAGACTCGCACTGTATACCTGATAATTGATATAATCAAATATTTCTGAAAGCTTGGAGGATAAACAGTTGGATGCATTGCTAATGGTTCTAAAGAGTGCACGATGGAATTCTCGTGCTGTTATATGAAACAATAAGTTTTTCTCACCTCTGTAATTTTCTAATTTCACATAAGCTCAACTCCCGGAACAAAAGTTTGGTTTAGAATTTTCTTTGATGCACTCTACGCTCAGTTTCTGTGCCTTTTAAATGTTTTCCTCTTGATTTAGTCATAAATATGAATTCCTCGTGGCTCATATTTACTCTAACTCACCTATGAATGACTGTTATTTAAGAATTCTTAGCTGCTCTTAAGTATGGTTCTTTCATGTTCCCTTCACTAAACCGATTGAGATATTCTCTGATGCCTCTCATTCCTTAGCCCTCAACACATCTCTATTCATCTTGGATATTGTTTCATGAGCAGCTACCTTGCTCCACCTTTCTCTTGTGACCAAGAAAACGCACCCTCTGTTGCACTCCACGACTCCATGCCAAATGGTTTGAAATTTATCTTACTATGCCTTACCTCTTTTCTTGAAGACATCTCCCATCCACCCAATCCTTCCTTCCACCCAAAAAAAAAATCCACTGAACCCAATAGCTACCCTAAAATCATCATCAAACAAAGCTAAATGTTAAGAGAGAGCCCTCTCTGATTGCAGGTGGGCTAGAACCTGCAATCCAAAGATTGGTTTGTGGTTACCTCGGCTGTATCCCTTCAAGAGCTTAGGGACAACCTGAGTGATAACATCATGGCGACTCCACTGGGGACTTTCTCAGATAATCTCACAGAACCAGTCCGAAGCTCCAAAGAGGAATATACCGAATTATAAAGAGTCTGGTTGCCCTGTTTTCTTAGAAAAATTCCCAAAAAACAAGTTAGAAGCTGGCTCCCAAGAAGCATTTGTGTCATACAAGGTCAAATCCGGATTCGAAACCCCTAGTTGTTTTTGAAAACCCCAATATAATCCCAAAAATCCTTAGGAAACAAGAGCAGCAAGAAGACTCTGCTGATACTATTCCCAAGACAGTTCAGGCGAGTAGTTTTTCAACCCCTGTTAAGGTTTTGTTCCGTTCAAACCCTTCTTCCTATGTTCAACATCCATTTCCCCAACTTCTGTGTCAACACCTCCATTCACTACAAATACCACCACTACTCATATTACCCCTATTGTTCTTGTTATCCCAGTCACTCCAGTCGTTCTACTTATCACTATGATTCCCCTTGTCCCCATTAATATGGCTATTAGATATGCGCCCTTACAGTTGCCTGCTAATCCCGGGGCTATGCCTCAGGATTATCAGACAAAGATTACCTATTTCGATGGCACAAATTCTTGCATAGCCCTACAACATACAAAGAAAATGCAGGATTACTTTGAGAGTTATGAGAATGATGACGAAGTGTAAGGATGAAGATTTTTGTCCAAAGTTTGACAGGTGATGTCAGAACCTGGTTTAGAGTGCTTACACCCAACTCCATACTAAACCGAGAAGCATTATATCAGACATTTATCAATAGATGGGAGAAAAATAAAGACCCCTTACACATATTATCTGAGTATGATACTATCAAAAGAGGACCTCAAGAGGCTGTCTTGGACTACTGCGCTAGGTTTAATAATGTTTACAATGCAATACCACAAAATTTAAGACCACCACCTGATCTTGCTTTGTACAAATTCCCTGATGGTTTCGATGTTGAAATGGCATATTAGTTAAGGGAAAGAGCCCCTCAAAGCCTCGCAGAGATGCAATATGTTGCTGTTAGTGTGGAGGAAAATCTGATTGCCAAAAGAAACAGAGCTAGAACTGAGAGAAGAACCACCTTCAAGGAAGAACCCTTAGCTTTAGATGAAAAATTAGATGCTATCATTAATGGCATGCATAGGCAAGGAGATAGAGTAGAGAGCGTTGAGAGAAAATCATCATGGGAAGCACAATAGACCAACACGATAAGGAACCCCAACTTCAGGAAAAATCAGACCACAAACGCTGGAAGGGCTAGTCCCGACCATGATATTAGGCCTCCTTTCCAAGAAAAATATGCGGAGGCATCCACATCCAGTGAGTCCACAGATGAGGCTCACATGAACCCAATAGATTCAAAAAACGAACAGAAAATCTTTCTCACTGAAGAAGACCGAGACTACCCTGACGTAAAACAATTTCAGACCAAGTTGGGAGAGTCTTTTGATCTCAAACAAGGTTATGATTCTGCTGTGTACGAGGTGCACAAACAATATAAGTTGAGAACAAGGACCGTTGATGTCCCTGCACCTAGCAGAACAAAGGATAGAAAAAAGCCTAATAAAATAAAAAACAATGTTGTCATTACAGAACCGGCTGACATTGCTGCCCCAAACCCGCATCAGATAACTGTAGGGGATATATCAGACATTAAGCCTCCTATTGATCAGCCTCTATCTCCCTCTCCCTCAAAGGAAAATCTGAATGACACTCCAAAAAATCTTCCCAAAACAGAAATACCACAAACTGTCATTCACCATAACACTGGCATTCAAAAAGAAAACATTGAAAACACTTTCGACAAGGAAAAAACTGCTACTGCTAATGCAAGAATTCCATTGGATAAACCATTTAACTTAGAAGCAGAAATTGGAAAGCTCAAGATATCCATTCCCCTCTCAGAACTTGCAAAACATGATGTATATAGGCAACAAATTCAAAGGTCACTTCAACTACCTGAGGTCAGGGATGATGTAAATGTTTTAGATGATACCCCTGAGCTACTGTTTGGTCCAGAAGTTAACAGAAAATCAACATATGGACCTGTCCCACCCTTTTATGTCAGTCTACACATACATGACAAAATCTTGCATAATGCTATGT
>APFE030144635.1:323862-335047 GCA_000404065.3 Pinus taeda | reverse complement strand
AATTACCACTCCTCAAACTCTCAAGATAGAAGGACATATCAAGAAGAAAAAGGTTCAAGCAATGAAAGATCACATCGACCATCAACAACAAGTTCTCCAACTTTTAAAGGACAATGCCACTTTGGTGCAGAATCGAATGAAACAACGAGTAGGTCAACATCGCAGTGAAAATTTTTTTGATGTAGGTGATTGGGTATTTTACAACTACATCTCAAGCAAGCTATTTATGAGAAGGAAATATTGGCAATACTCCATGCACTTAAGAAATGGTGACCTTACCTAATGGGAAGACAGTTCAAGGTAAAAATGGATCATGATAGTCTTAAATACTTTTTAGAACAAATATTATCTTTAGAAGAACAAAAAAAATGGGTCACAAATGTGTTGGATTATGACTTTGACATCATCTACAGAAAAGGGAAGAATTTTTTTATTGCAGATGCACTCTCAAGAAAGGATGAGGATGTGGAAGAATTGTTTTTTGTTATTTCTATTATCCAGCCAGATTGGATAAACGAAGAAAGTGATGAATGGAAGAAGGACAAAGAAGTGTGGCCACTCATTCAAAAGTTGCAGAATATCCCAATCCAAACAATATTGCCAGAACTTGACGAGGAAGGAAAAATCATAAGTTGCAGAATATCCCAATTCAAACAATATTGCCAGAACTTGAAGAGGAAGGATAAATCATATTGGAACCTGGAGAAGTCACAGAAACAAGAACCCGACAGCTACAAATCAATCAATTCCAGAGCATTTCATCAAGTGGAAGAACTTACCCGCTGAAGATTCCACATGGGAGGACAAGAATTTTATACAGAAGCATCAAGAACTACTCAAGCGTTGAGGACAACTCTTTTTGAAGGAGAGGGACATGTCAAGCCCCTATACTACTAGTGTAACCCCTTATTGTTATTAGTACAACCCCCTTACTATAATTTTGTACCCATGTAGTCCCCATATTGTTATATTGTGCCATAGAACCCACTATTGTTATTATTGTCCTAGATTATTATTGTTATGTCGACTCTGATTATATTATGACCCCTTAGACTCCTATATATAGAAAGGAGGCCTTGTTTTCATTTTGTATCATCCAAGAATGTTCATTTGTGCTAATTTAAAAGAGGTTTGCCCCTTAGAGGCTGAATTCTAAGGTGTTTGATCTATCTTTTCTATCTTTTTTGTGAGCTGGTTTCATACATATTTTTGTGCATGGTTTTTTGCAACATGGTTTGGGCGCCGATGGTTTCGGTCCATGGTATTGGATGCTTCGGCATGTATATATATGTATTGTAACATTGAAAGGAGCATAATGAAAAATCAAGCTGGTAGTCCCGGTTTTGGGATCCAGGGGAAAATCTCTATGTATATGTGTTTTATGTGTTATGCTCTCGCATTGTTTATTTTCTGTGTTTTAAGAATTCGTATGCAGGTAATTTCTGTATGGGATTAAAACCTACACTTCTAGAATAGATTATCTGTACTACCTAATATTAATAATGGGGAATCTAACAATGACTATATTTCATGCTCCACTTCCCTCTTAGGTGCTAGCCATTTAGGCTTCTGGAACACTCCTATGTATTCCTATAATTAATTCTCTAATTGATGTTTTTTTTTTTCTCTTTAGTACACCCCTCGAGGGATGCTTTTACTCTTACGTATTCATTGTCTAATTGTTTCTCTCTTAATAAAACATATTTCTTACTATAACTAATCAACTTCTTGGCTTGGTTCGCACTTACCGGTGAGATTTTTGAATTTCCTTTTTCTGCGTTGATGATGTAGAATTTCCTATCCTTAATCAAGTGGTATGATTTTCTCTCTGCATGAAGACTATGGCCCTCATATACATGTAGGGTATTTCAATTTAATATTTTTTACCATATCCATTCCTATGATATTAGCCTATGAAACAGAGTCAAACAAAACATCTATCTTGCTCTTGTTGACCTGGCTTGGTGATATATTTCTCTTCTTGGTGATGAAAGATAATCATGTTCACTTCCTTCTACAGTGATATGGAGACAATATTCTCATCCACATTGAAGCTACTTTTAACTTTATTACTTGAATCAATGGCTAGAAGATTCTTTTTCTTTGCCTCCTTCTAATCATTCTTTAGGTAACCATCAATATTGTATCACTTTTCCTTAATTTAACCATCAATATTGCAATGATCACAATGGTTTCTAGTATCCTTGCATTAATGCACAACAAATGTCATCATCTTATCCTTCCTCACTTTCCACTTCTTCTTCCCCTCCTTGGAAGCTTATTGGTACTCTTTTTTCTTGGAACCACTTGGTTTCCTTTTCTTATAGTCTATTATTTCTATATATTATTCTTGTACACATGCCTTATCCACTATCCTTAGATTGAAAATCATCACTTTCTTTCATAGATGGCGATGTAGGACCCCCATATACTTGAGGAATACATTTGGGTTATTGGGAGAGACACCCAACATGATGGCCATATTTCTGAACTTACTGGTGTACTCATGTACACTCTACCCTTGCCTTTGCCTAATGTAGTGCCACTAGATCCATTGGGTACTAATAGGGTAGATGTAACATACCCAATCCTCTTTGTACCATGCTAAGGGTATGGGGTATCAATTTTTTTTATTTTCATATTCAACTCAAAACTCTTTTCTCATATCATCATCACCTTTTTCTTATCAAGATCTTTCTAGTGGTACAAAACTTTATTATTCCCTGCAACAGCAGGGTAATAACGTATTAAAAAAAAAATGATGTTGACATTAAATCTAAGTTGTCCAAAACTTTATGAAACTTTTCCAAAGTTTAACATTATAATTTAAAATTTATTATTTTTAAACCATATTTAAATTCATTTATCTAAAATATTATTGGTTCAATTCTATCACCTCTTATTATGTAATGATGGCAAATGTACTTCACTATTAATTAATATTGTACAGTGTACAACTTCTACTAAAATAAGAAACCCAAGCAAAGCAAACCAGCATCTGCAGCTTTCAGTCAAGAGAAAAAAGGAAAGAGGCCACTAGATCCAAACGTGTACTATAGGCAGTATCTAGATTTCTCGCAATAAGCCTCACACAAATTGCCAGAAGAGTACTGAACAAAACGCCAACTCTGCCCACGTTTACATATACTCCACTGCCGAGTACAATTGGATACATTGCTGGAAACAAAATCCAATACAAATTATACTTGAATCCTAATATCTCACTTCCTTTTTTATTTTTAGAATCATCATGTTCATGGGCTACTATTTGAGGCTTTTGCTCGTTGGATAAAAGGTATGCTTTATCTCCAACTTTAGCACAGAAGCTTAAATAAAGCAACCAATATTTCTATATGACTAATATTTATAGTATTATTGACTTATTAATGCATGGCCCCGTATATGTCTGTTTTTTCACAGATAAATTAGTATTTCAATTTACTTGTTATTATTCACTGTAGCAGTAGGGTAATAACGTATTCAAAAAAAAAATTGATGTTGACATTAAATCTAAGTTGTCCAAAAATTTATGAAACTTTTCCAAAGTTTAACATTATAAATTAAAATTTATTATTTCTAAACCATATTTAAATTCATTTATCTAAAAATATTATTGGTTCAATTCCTTCACCTCTTATTATATAATGATGGTAGATGTACTTCACTATTAATTAATATTGTACAATTTAATGTACAACTTCCACTATAAAATGACATATGTATTCCATACTAAAAAATAAAATGTTAATTCATTCAAATGTACACATAATGAATTCATTTATTAAAGTCATTATCCCCATTGGATTACGCATTAAGTACATCACTACATACCAACTTTTCAGGTCCCGTCTTTCACAATCGTTAGGCTCGATACGTATGTGCTTCATTCTCAACCACATAAATATCTAAAAACTATCTATTAAATAATTGAGCTAGAGCAATCACCATCATTATTGAGCTAACAAAATACCTCCCACATACCATAATTATTAATTTATTTGGCCTCCTCCAAGCATAGCGTGGAGCTTTTGTTGATAAAAATAGAAATTCCTCATGGAAAAGGAAAGCACGATTAGAAATCTATATCATTAACATGCTTTGGAAAATGTTCAGTTTTTCTTTAAAAGTTATATTTTAATGTTTAAAATTTCAAAAAAATGAAAAAGTTATCATTTTTTATTATTTGATATTATAAAGTTATTTATAAACACTTTCACTTTATTAGGGCCCTACGTATAAACGAACTAATTTAATACTTAAAATTAGGTTGGCCCTAGTCAATGTTTATAACATGTGTTTATGTAATAATACATTTGATAACATTTGTGACATGGGCCTCTAATTTAAGGATACTTAAAATCAACAAGAATATCTACAAAGTAGGCCTTGTTCAAATACAATAATTAGTCCATACACTTCAAAATTCAATAATTGAACTAAGGTGCAGGAAACGCTAGCTATGCAACCTTGTTAAAATTTGAGTCCAAATTACCAAGATATGGTCATTTGAATATTTTCACCCTTGGTGCCATATCAACGCTATGAAAATGCAACATGGTATATGACATGGAACCTTAGTCCACATCTCATCATTTGGTGATGCCATGACAACACCAAGTCCACTTGGCATATTATGTCATCCATTGGCCCAATTAATTTTCTTTACATGTATTTTCATGAGTGGGATTTACATAAAGCCTTAATTTACAAATTCACATAAGTATCCATATTCCATTATTATCAAATAATAATTAAATCCCACGTTCAAATAAAACTCATGTGTCGGAATAATCCACATGCTAAAATTCCAAAGTGTTGAAGGCTTGATTAACCATAAAAAGAATTTACAATTTGTCTATAGCACTCACATGTGGGAATAATCCACCTCCTGAAATTCCAAAGTGCCAAAGGCTTCATCAACCATTAAGAGAGTTTACAATTTGTCCATAGGCAACCCAAAGTACTTCCTTGATTATTGATGAGGTAAAATTCCTAACTTTTCGTGAATGGTCGATGCGGTCAGTGCCAATTTTTTTTGTTGATCCCCCAATGAGGTCATCCCAA
Organism: Pinus taeda; assembly: GCA_000404065.3. Classification (NCBI taxonomy): domain Eukaryota; kingdom Viridiplantae; phylum Streptophyta; class Pinopsida; order Pinales; family Pinaceae; genus Pinus; species Pinus taeda. The sequence goes on along the minus strand of APFE030144635.1, from coordinate 329,983 downwards.
AACCTTTTTAGTTGAGTGCCAATAAAGCAAATACCTTAAACTTTTTTTATGACCTAACATTTTTGTTGATCGTTGATGGGCATATCGACCATAAATATTATTTAACATGTAATTTTTAGTAACCTTGTCAAATTGGAAGAAACATGGATGGTATTTTCTACAATTGGAAAAATTTGTCATGTATCCCTTTGAACCTTGCCAAATTAGCCAAATCTTGATGGTATTTTCAATCCTCAACAAAAAATTTCATGTAACCATTAGAACCTTTCCAACTTCATCCAAGCCCTGATGGTATCCATTGTTGGAAAAATTTGACATGTAATATTTAGAACCTTGTCAAATTTTGACATGTAACTTGGTAAAAGCCTCATGAATTATCCAAACCATTAAGAGAATAGATTTAACAAGTTGTGCAACAAATCTAAGAAATTTTTCATTATATTTTAAAGTGGATTATCTCTACTAAGGAATTCAGGCAAGTTCTCAAAGTGCACTTTATGCGTCTAGCTCCAAAAGATCAGAGTTGGGTAAAATTTTGGCATATAACTCACTTATTCATGTATAATAAAATCCATGAATATAAGTAATTATATGTATCTAGATATTCTCATATACCTAATGCATTAAAGAAAATTTCTTTATTTGAATGGATTATTGTTAGTTGAAGAATCGAATTCAATTATGAGGAAAAGGGAAACTTCTTACATTGTTCGCGCTCATAATTTCCCACCATAATTTATGCATTATTTATCATAGAAACAAGTAAGAGTAAATGTAAACATGCAGACTTACCAAAATTTATTGCACACCAAAATTTATGGAAGTCCTTACAAAGAGGATTATGTAAACTAATTTCTCCACTTCAAACATAAAATTTAGAGTAATATACATTTTAATCTATATGACTGTGTTAGTATACATTCATGCTCAGATATAATAAACTCAAACACAAATTTAATGTATATATTAACAAGTCATATGCAACAATCATATTAACAAGTCATTGGCCTTTGAATGTATTCGGACTAACCATACCACATCACATTTAAGCGCACCATGGTATAATTTTGGAATTAATATAGTTCGGATTTGTTATGTTTAAATACGACTTTCAGATTTAATTAAATTAATAATTTTAAAATATTATATATATATATATATATATAATATTATATATAATATATATATAATAATTCAAATTTCACCTTAGGATTATTTAGGCAATTTCACCTTCACACAACCAAACTGGCGAATTCGGAGGTGACACTTGTCACAGCCCCATTGGGAGAAAACTAAAGAAGATTCCCCTTGCTGAATGGACTGTTGACTGGACTACCATGTCATCATTCTGTCATATTCTGCAATTTTTTTAGTTGTTTAGGAAAACTAACATCGGGTCTTTTCTCCTTCATCCAGACTTCGTTTTCAGTGAAATGAATTGCGTTGCGATCATCTTGACGAGATGGACACAGTCGTACAGTTTTTGAGCCAATATTAGAACTTTGAATTTTGAGCTAAATACTGAGCACTTGATCATTAGCTCGGCCATGATATCACAAGGACAAAATATTTTTTGGTCTAAGTGAAGGAAATTCTCCTTCACACATATGACAGAGTCATGGATCTACTTGTTAGGGTCGTAAGGGTAAACTTGACAAGGTTAGAGTCAATTTACCATTGGTAGTTTTTCCCATGGTTTTTCCCATGGCATTCTTTTAGTGTAGCATATTTTAAAGGCATAAAGAATGCAATGTAAATTTTTCTTTAGGTATCTAATATTAGTTTTACGATTTAGCTAGTTTTCCAGCTAGGGTAAAAACATCATGTTCATGTTTTTTTATGTGTTGATGCTATGTTTTTTTTTTTTTCTCTCACATTATGTTTTATTTCTAACAATTGGTATATGTTAGATCCCTACAATACTAGTGTAGCCCTTATATTGTTATTTTTGTGCTCTATAGAAGTCACCTATTGTTATTGTTGTGCCCTTGCATTATTATTGTTATGTATACCCTAATTATAATTTTACCCTTTAGACTCCTAAATATACCAAGGAGGTGTTTCTATTTGAATCATCGAAGAATTGTTCATTTATGTGATGTAAAATGAGGTTTCCCTCTCAAAGTGGCTTATTATCAAGGTCTTGATCTATCTCTTCCTATTTTTTGTGTTATTTGATATGGGTACATAATATTTGGTGTCAAAGAAGACGAATCTTGGGATTGTCTTCCTCAAAACTTGTCATCATGGAAATTTTTCTATAACTTGCTTTTGGCTCAGGATAAGGGTTTGAAACTTTTATAGTACAAATATTATAGGTCAAAGTACTTTGGGTTCAAGTTTCATCAAAATATTCATGTGGTTTTAACATTATGATTATTGCAAGTTAGGATTTTTCATAAGCCTTGAATTCAATCCTAAATATGTGTCCCAAGAAAATCAGCGTAACTTCCTCTTCGAGCATCCAATTTGAATTCCATAAAAAGTTACTAAAATTGCATGGATTTTAGTTGTTATGGTACTAGTTTTAGGGCCGAAGGTTGAAATAGTGACACATGGAAGCTTGTACAAGTTCATTGTACTGAACTAGTATGTAATCAAGCCATCATAGGAGATTTTTTGAAATAACAAAGATACAATAGTTTCATGGTCGTCCAGATCAACATGCTCAAAATCAAGCTCTTAAAAACAAAAAAGGTGTGTACTTTTAAAATTGCATAACATTTGTTTGAAAAAATAGTTTAAAGTGATTCAAAGGGCGTAGTGAAGCATAGATATAATTATTTGGTTCCAAAATCCCTCCCAAAAATAAAATTCTACACCCATTAATCCCTAAAAAATCTCTACTATGATGCATGAAGAAGAGAAAGAAATGCAACACAATATATCAAAACTTTGGGACCAAGTGCAACAAATTTCGCTCTTAAAAAGAGGAACCAGAGGTGAACTAGAAGTGATGATGAATGTTAAGATAGATGGTCTAAAAGTATACATAAAATCATACATAAAAGGGGACATGGAACATTTGAAGGAAGGTTTGACAAAATTGCTACAAGAAATGCTTCCTAGTGATGACAAGGTATTCCATGAAATTCATGGTGAGAAAAAAAGGAATTTGAATCATCATTTTAGAGACTCCAACTTTGGGTGGAATACCAACCAAATTCCAAATATCAATATGATGAAGTTTGAGGATAAGGATCTAGTAAAAGTAATACTACGGATGGAGTATTTCTTTGATCTACACAATCTGCAACACACACAAAAGGTACACATTGCATCTTTATATTTAGAGCCCAATCAATTTGTGTGGAATCAATGGATTTGTTCTCATAAATAACTTGTAACTTGGAAAATTTTTACAGATGAATTGATATCACATTATGGGGAAACAAAGAGAAATACCTTCTTTAGCCAATTGATAAATCTCAAAAAAAGGGGTTCAATTGCAGAGAACATCAAGAACTTCCAAGGATTGAATATCAAGGTAATTAATATTCCAAAGGAGCATATGGCTGATTTCTTCATAAGGATTGTAAGGGATAACATCCAACATGAGGTTCTCCTTTGGGAACCTAAGTCATTGGAGAATGCGTTCAAGGTGGCGAGAAACGTTGAAAGAAAAATTATGCAAACAAGAAGGTCTACCACTCACAACTATAAAGATGAAAGTGTTTCCACTCCTAGCCTCCCACAACCTACAAGATTGACACCAAAAAAACTAAAGGAAAAAAGAGCAAAAGGGCTTTGCTTCAGTTGTGATAGAAAATATAGTAAAGGTCACAAGTGCCCTGAGAATAAAATATTTTACATAGATTGTGAAAAGGAGGAAGAAAATCAACAAGAAACATGAAAAGAAGAAGATATACACTAGGAGAGAGATCCATGGATTGAAATAGAAGAAATCAATCTGACCATATCTTGTAATTCATTGGTTGGAATTACCACTCCTCAAACTCTCAAGGTAGAAGGATATATCAAGAAGAAAAAGGTAATAGTGTTAATTGATTCACATAGTACCCATAATTTTATTCATTGTAAGATAACCAAGTATTTGAATTGATTTATATATCCAACACCAAAGTTGATGGTTGTAGATGGAGGAACTATAAATTGCATAGTGGGGTTCCATACTATTAATCTAACCATGGGGGAATATTGAATAGTCCAATTATTTCCATTCTAGTGGGTGGTGTTGATGTTGTATTAGGAGTCTAATGGTTACAATCTTTGGGGATGTTAGCTTTTAATTTTCAAGAACTTTCTTGAAAAATTTTGGGACAGAAAGGGATTTGAGTTAAGGGATATCACAAGGAGACCTGGTAATATAATTAGCTCTAATGGCATGAAAATTATTTTCAAGAAGGAACAATGAGATGTAATTACAAAATTATGCTCACTAGATGTTCAAACATCTAATTCATCCATTTCTTCTGATATCCAAAGAGTCCTTGATAATCATTCCAAGATATTTGATACTCTTAGAGGTATCCCACCTAGTCAAGATCATGATTGTGCTATTCATTTTGATTCCAAGAAGTGTTCCTCCAAACACTAGACCTTACAAAATATCCCTATGCCCAGAAGAGTGAAATTGAATATATGGTTGCAGAAATGCTAGAGGTTGGTATAATTCAGCCTAAATAGTAAAATAGGTGAAGTGTTCACCCGAAATGTGAGGCACATCAACAAATAGAATACATAGTTCTCAAAAAATTATCAACATCAAATTATGGACTATGAAAATATCCCTGATAAAAAAACATAATTCAACCTAGCCAAAGTTCTTTTTCTTCTCCAGAAGTATTAGTGCACAAGAAGGATGGATCATGGTGTATGTGTTCGGATTATAGAGAGATCAACAAGCTCATTATTAAAGATAAATTTCCATTTCTTATCATTGATTAATTATTGGATTAATTACATGGATAAATTTACTTCACCAAGATGGATCTTCATTCCGGATATCATCAAATTAGAGTGAAGATAGAAGAAATTATGAAAACAACATTCAGAATTCATGAAGGTCATTTTGAATTTTTGGTCATGTATTTTGGCCTTACTAATGCAACTTTCACATTTCAAGGTTTGATGAATTTCATTTTCAAATCCTTCCTTAGAAAATTTGTGTTAGTACTTTTTGATGATAGACTAATCTATAAGAAGTCTTGGGAAGATCATGTTCAACATGTTGACAAGGTGCTCAAACTATTAGAGGAGAAACAATTGTATGAAAAAGCTTCCAAACATTTCTTTGGGGTACAAGAGTTGGAATATTTGTGTCATATTGCATCTCATTAGGGTCTTAAGGTAGACCCTAACAAAATTATAGCCATCAAGGAATGGAAAATCCCCACAACCTTAAGGCATCTTCGAGAATTTCTTAGGTTGACACAATATTATCACAACTTTGTTAAGTATTATGACAAAATAACAACACCTATAACAACATTATTGAAGAGAGATGCGTTGTCCTAGACTCCATAAGAAACTAAGGCTTTTGAACATCTTAAAGAGGCGATGTGCTGAGCTCTGGCCTTATCTATAACAAACTTCACAAAAACCTTTATTGTGGAATGTGATGCCTCAATAAATGGCATTGGTGATGTTTTAATGCAAGAATTAAGACCCATTTCCTTTGAAATGTGTCTGATTAAAGGAAGGAATTTACGCAAACCTATTTATGAGAAGGAAATTTTAGAAATACTACATTCCCTAAAGCAATGGATCCCTTACCTAATGGGAAGACACTTCAAGGTAAAAACATATCATGATAGTCTTAGATACTTCTTGGAACAAATATTATCTTCAGAAGAGAAGCAAAAATGGGTCACAAGTATGTTGTGTTATGAATCTGGAATCATCTACAAAAAAGGGAAGCAAAATGTTATTGAAAATGCACTCTTAAGAAAGGATGAGGATGTGGAGGAATTTCTCTGTGCCATTTATATTATCCAACCTATTTGGATAATTAAAGTAAGGGATGAATGGAAGAATGAAGATGTTATGAAACCAGCTCACAAAAAGATAGAAAAGATAGTTGAACACCTTAGAAATAAGCCTCTTCGAGGGGGCAACCTCCTTTACATTACACAAATGAACAATTCTTGGATGATTCAAA
>APFE030144635.1:301707-318314 GCA_000404065.3 Pinus taeda | reverse complement strand
TCCTCGGGGCATCAATTACCGATAATAATGCTTTACTATGCCCTTTGAATTCCTTCAAACTAATTTTTCAAACCAAGCTTATGCAAAAATTTAAAAAAGCTACACACATTTTTTCACTTTGTAGGAGCTTGATATTAAATCTAAGGTATCTCCATAATTTTGGATCATCCAATTCCGAAATTGTGACCTTTAGTAGCCCTCTGCATCCTCTTTCCAATGCCACCAATCTGGTCCAAATTGTATTCTCCAAGGAAGATCTATGCACAATCTCCCAAGATGACCTGATTATAGACCTTTCCATAAGAGAGAACTTGTATGAAGTGCCAAGTACCATTGTTTTGACCCTTGACTCTAAAAAATATATACAAGAAACTATAGTTTGTCCTCTTTCTGTACCTTCTTACAAAATTTCAATTCGATGCTCAAAGAGAAAGTTATGACGATTTTCCCCAGGTCACCTGTTTGGAATGTAATTCAGGAGTCTGCAAAAAGACCAACTTTTTCAGATCATATCTCTGCAAATATAGCACGAAATGCTCTGAAATTCGGACCCGAGGTTCAGGTCGATTTCGTCTCAAATGAATTTTTTTTCACTTCTGAAATGTCACAGATAAGAAAGTTATAGTCAAAATACCACGATGACCTATTTGGAGTAGCGAAACCCTAGAATCCAAAGCTCTAATACCAAATGTTATGAAACCAGCTCACAAAAATATAGAAAATATAGTTGAATGCCTTAGAAATAAGCCTCTTCGAGGGGGCAACCTCCTTTACATTACACAAATGAACAATTCTTGGATGATTCAAATGAAAAAACCTCCTTTCTATATATAGGAGTCTAAGGGGTCACAATATAACCAAGCCGACCTAACAATAATAATATAAAGGCACAACAATAATAATAGAGGGATTCTATGGGGCACAGTAATAACAATATGGGGACAATAGGGGCACAGCAATATTAATAAGGGATACAACTACAATATTAATGGGGGCATCACTAGTATTATAGGGACCTAACAGAAGAAGAGGTGTGTACACTTATTTAAAAGTTGCAACAAGATCCCAGTGCATCTAATACATTTATCTGGAAAAATGATTTACTATGGTACAAAGATCGCTTATATCTATGTAAAAAAATCCCAAATCAAAGAAAAGATTCTTTTGGAATTTCACACCTATCTTATAGGAGGGCACACTCAATATTTTTAAAAACTTACCATAGGGTCAATAAGAAACTTTTTTGGGATGGCCTTAAATCTGATAATCAGAATTTTTGGAAAAATGTTTGGTTTGTCAAAAAAAATAAGGTTGAGACAATTAAGATCCCGAGTCTTTTAAAACCATTAGTCATTGCTAGTCAACATTGGGAGGAGGTCTCCCGGATGCCGGTGATTAAAGGCACTGGTACATGGCAGAAAATTTGGGCTGGAAAATGACACAGCCACATGGCCCCCCATGCTTCCACCCAGAAGCTCACCGCCAAATTAATGGAGTTTTAATGCTTTGTGCGAGCCAATGAAACCTCATTCTAATCCATAAGATGGTGATTTCGGACCGCCTTCCCACTATTCTGCCTCCTATGAACTGCAACTGCCTCCCTGTTGCTGCAGAGTCGAGCTTGCACATGACAACGGGGAGATGTTGCCAGATTCTTTGATGTATTGAAATGGTAGAAGGTTCCCACTTCTTGCATAATCTGCTTTGTTGCTTTCGGACTACTGCTTCGGTCCTGAATCCTACTTCTGAACCTCGAATTCCCTATTCTCCTGCTCCCACGAGCCGTTCCCTCCCTCGTTCTACCCCTTCTAGTCTCATCGACCCAATTTCAACCAAGCAACTATGCCTCATCTGCGTCACAAGATGTGTTATAGAAGAGGCTATAGTAGAGGAAGAGCAATTTGCCCCCCCTCGCTGCCCCTCTCTGACTCTACCCTTTCGGAATCCTCCTCTCGCTCGACGGAAATTCATCTCACAGGTCATTATCCTGCCACTCGTAGCAGTAGGGGGCGTGCACAGACAGTCGGCTCTAGGCATGTTGAAGATGCTCCACAACCGCCTGTTGACTCTGTCCTGGCACAGCATCCCAATCACTCTACCCAGTTCCAGTTTCGTTGCACGCTGGAACACCCTTGCATAATTGCAACCATTTCAGTCACTTTCAGGGAGGAGCCTCAAAGTTTTGACATCCCAATTTGCAACACTCAGGAGTGGACCAACACCAGTAGAAGGAAAACTCTTGGTAGCAGCTCTAGGACATGCAGAACCCATGGTGAAGCTCTGAACCGAACAAGCGCAACTCAAGGATACAATATTCCAGGCGGCTACACAAATATGGAAGCAACGACGAGTTCTCAACAACATGAGGAAGATGACATGGAGGCATACAAGTGTCTGATTGTGGAAGAACCTCCGCCACCTAATGGCACCTAGCTGCCATAGATTATTTCAAGTTTTGAGCTCCTGGGCACCAGACTTAGGGTCTTTTCTGTTGTTTCTTTTTGCAATTGTTGTTAATTTTGATGTTTTATTCAACAAAATATTCCACTATGGTTTTACAGGCTGGTTCCCCTGTGTGGGCAGCACACTCCTCTAGTTTTGGACTAGTTTCCCTGATGAGGGCAGTCATTTTCAGTTATTGTTTGTTAAACATGGCATAATCTGAGACAGGATCTGCAGAGGTCGGTGCCTCCATGTACTATTTTTTGTTACATTAATAAAATTAGTCATATTTAGAAAAGAAAAAAAAACATTGGGAGGAGGTCTCAATGGATTTTATCATAGGTCTACCCAAGTCTTAAGGAAAGAGTGTCATCATGGTGGTAGTTGATAGAATTACCAAGAATACTTTATGGTTATCCAAGTTGGTTGAAGCCCCCCCTTCCAAGTCATTGGACCTCTGTCATGAGGTGTGGGTTCAATTCTCTTGGTTCCATCAAGGTCAAGACTCGATACTTAGGTCGACTAGGCGTGACACATCTTCAGTTGGGCCTGCCTAGGGGTGTTGCAAGGATAAAAAAAGTTGATAGCCTTACCAAGTATGCACATTTTTGTGCACTATCTCATCCTTTCAAATTCATTATAGTCACTATTGTATTCTTGGAGACAATTCAAAAGCTACATGGAAACCCAAAGATTATTGTAAGTGAAAGAGATCCCATTTTCATTGGAAATTTTTGGACAAAATTTTCTTGTCTCAGTACTCAATTGACTCAGTAATTCATCTTATCATCCTCGATATGATGGGAAAAACGAGATAGTGAATACATGTTTGGAATTATGTATTCATTGCTTTGTATTTGATAAAAAAAACATAATTGATCAAGTGATTACCTATGGAATAATGGTGGTATAACACTTCCTTCCATACCACCACAAAAATGACCCCGTTTATGGATCTAAACTTGAACTAAGATCTTTTAAAGTGACTTGTCTTGTAAAAATGTTCAAGAATTAATGATAAAACTTAAGCCGAAAATTAACTTAAATCAAGCATGAAATACTTTAAATGAAGTTGATATTAAATATGAAATGTAGAAGAGTTTGACAAGAAGAAAATAGGGAGAAAAAAAAATTGATAATGAAGTTCGTCCAAAGTGGACTACATCTCCAGGTCCTAGCTTCCAGGGAGTGGCCTCTTTATTATTCTCCCCAAAATGACAATTACAAAGTGCCTCCAAAAATCCTGCTACAAATGAGTTGTTTTCTACCAGGAAGTGGCCTCCAGAGTGCCACCATAAACCTCCTTTGGTTCTACAAAAACAAGCTCCAAAAAATCCACTTACATACAAAAAATGCACAAGCCAAAAACAAGGCTAAACACTAATGACACTTCAAATTATCATAACCACAACACTTGTGGCTTAATTGAAAATTATTTTGGTTTATATAACATTGGGGGTCCATAGCCCTGGGGTCGAGCCTGCAGAGGTTGTGCCCCTTTATTACAACCATGCACTATACCCGACGACATTAATAAAAATAATGTATGTTATTAGAACCATAGCACATATTAAAACCCGACAACATTGTTGTATGACCACATACATATTTGTTAGACCCATGATGGAATACATTGTAACCATATATGGCATATGGTATAACTGCACAAACATACCATGTTATAATTTTAGAAGATTTGTTATAACCAAATCTGACCCACAAATTGTATTAATTATTCATATTAACTACATGTTAATATTAAAATGATGTTTGTCCCATTCATATGTGTGTGGCAGGCATATTCGTGCAATTTGTTAAAACCATATAATATAATTAGCATGTCATTGTGCCAAACCAACCATATAATGTGTGACCTATATGTTATATTAAGACTTTGGTATATAACCATTTAACGAGTTAATTTGTGGCATATATAGAAAAGTTTGTCATGTTGTCATTGTAATCACATGATCGGAGGTGTTGGTTGTCACAGTTGACAAGAATTCATGGGGTCAGACCTGCAACCTTCCCCCCTTTGGTCATCGGTTACAACAATAAACTTTATATAGTGAATTTGTCACTGCCTTTCTCAATTGAATCCCTTGGTCTATTGGTGGAGTGCTCGCTTTATAACTTGAAGGTCATGTGTTCAAACACCTTTGATGTTGATTCATTAAAAAAATTGACCAACAAAATAAGGCCATGTGGTGCCTTGCCATAAGGTGACGTGGTGTCCATTCATTGGGCCACATGTCACCCATCTAGTGGGCCACGTGTCAATATTGTACCCTGCCACTAGTCACCATGGCATCTCTGCCACATCATGACCCTACCATGTATCCACTCTAGGATGTGTCCAACTCTAAGACATGCCACGTAACCTTTTTGACTTTCACTTTTTCCCGTTGCCGTAAAACTTCAAATTATATTTCACATACGGATCTAGGTTGACGTGATTCAAGTTGTATTGGAATCATATTGTCAATCTCTACAACTTGGTGATATTTCCATAAAATTTTGGAGACTTTTATGTTTAGGATTTTTTGGATCCTTCCGGATCATTCCTCACCACTAAGAGGCTTTTGGACCTCCAAAATTATATTAATCAAACACCAAAAGTGGGAACTACCTCCCCAGTTCTCTAGTGTTTGTCCATCTTATTTTGTGTATCTGGATCATCACAAAATGTTACATAATAATTATGACAACTGAAACCATATTGTTAGCACTTTCCCACATCCTTCAGAATGTGTTACTTCAACCACTATCATGTACAACACATTAGCAGCATTAACAAATACAAATATACTAATAACAATGAACTAACATGTTTGATCCTCTTGAAATGTTCCCATGACAAGTTCTCATTCTCTAGAACACTTGCTTTGTCCACCTTTGCAGATATGAGTGAAATTATCTTGCTCATGCTCATGAGCATCTTTAACTATCATGTGCTCACTAGAGAAGAATCATCCTTCATTTGATAAGCTTGAATGATATACTCTACGTCATCCTTGAAAATTTGATACCTATTTTCCTTCTTGTAGTAGATAGCCTTCCTGTCAAACAAGGAATTCTAAGCACAATTCAAAAAAGTTTCCAATGGAACCACATATAGTTCAACTTCATCCACAAATCTTGATGTAATAGAAAATCTATGCTTACACTTCTTAGTCACTTGCAACTTAGTATTGTGTTGACAGTGCTGGACCCACCAACAAAGGGGATCTCCTCGATGTGAAGTCCCAACTAGGCCTCACATCATTTGGTGTAGGATTCCCATCCGATATGAAGACCTGGTTTCCATATACTTAGAGATCTTCCTTGACTCTATTTGTCAGCACATGAGAGTGTTATGCTGGTATCTTCAAACAACAAGGTATGTGTGCTTGGTGAGTGCATAATGTAATTGTGTCAAGGTTATCTTACTATAGAGGGAGAGAGTAAAGTGAGCCTATAGATGAGAGGTAATATTACGACCCAGGGAGAGACACACATGAACCAACAATGGTCTTTCTAGCATCCAGTGGAGTAGTCCACAGTGGATGTGACAGTCGTTAAAACGAAAGTGCAACGAAAATATGTACACCGTCTAACAGAGTAGTCCACATGGAGGTGAAGGTTGTTATAGCTAGTAAACATGAATGGTTTGTCTAATGTCCTACGGAGTAGTCCACATGGACGAGAAAATAGTGATAAAAAATACAACGTATCTTCAACAATGTAAGTACTAAAATAACAAAAGTAGTTCAACTATCTTAGTATAGGTTAAGAAAACATGGATTACAAATGTTTAAAGAGTAGTCTTACAAACATCTAGAAAACATGCATGAAAACATGTTGGCCTTAACGGGATTTTGAATTATGAAAAAGCCCCAAAACACATTTGTACACCATACATCACTAGTCCCAGTAGTGGGACATTGGAGCCACTCTTGGATCCTTAAAGAATAAACTACAGACTCTCAAGGATATGTGGGAGGAGCCAAGGTGAAAATTCCTTGCTCATACAATGGGAGAGGTATATATAGCCAAGGGTGATGCTTGATCCTTGTGAATCTTGGACTACCCTCATGATCGTTCAACTTCCAACGAATTTCCAACTGACATGACTCTTCAACTTCTTGTGTGCGTCCATTGGACTTCACTTTACATTATATTGAGTTAAAACAGATATGGCCCATAGCGGTGATGTGGCCAAGACAGCTCATGCCACAACCCAACATGACACTTATGACATGTACTGGTTGACTGATGATGAACCATCGTTGCTGGTTCAAAACATCGATTAGAAAAGAAACCTAATGCGATGTATCCAGAAGATAATCTACATAATGATGAAACTCGCATAAACCTCAAAGATATAATAATCACCCAATACGAAAGGGAGATAATGAAATAAGTTCACATATTTGAACGACACAGATTGCTCTTAATGAAAAAGAAGACTGACCTCACATTCTTGAAGAGATGCAGGGCTAAGCATCTCATCTCTATTTATTTGGAAAAATGAGAACAGTCTTTCAATAATATTTCACATCCTGATGATGAACCACCATTGTTAGTTTGAAACGCCAATCAGAAAAGAAACCTAATGCGATGTATCTGGAAGATAATCTACATAATTGTGGTGTATGTGTCAAGTTGTTGTGTTGTTGAGTGATGGATGTACTCTTGGTGTGATTTGTCTTCTCCTCCACATGGCATAGTGTTGCGGGATCTTCGATGGTCTTGTTATTGCTTGATGGTTCCATGCATGTATTCCTTTTTCTTGCTACTTGATATGTTTGGTATGTTTGTCCCGATGAAAGCAAGTCTTCTAGCATGTGCACTCCTTCTTCATCCCATTCATTGTCTTGCCATGATCTATTAGTGTACCTATTCTTGCAATTCACTCATGACGAGACGACATCAAATCCAAAACCACTCCTAGTCTAGCATGATGCATTTTTTCATGTTTTAGATAATAGGGAGGGAGGACAACTCACCAAGACAGCGCAAAGTGCAACTCAGGTTGGAATGAGGAACTCCAGGAGGACAACTTGCAATGTTGGAAAAAATTGTGCAGTGACCACTAGGAGATAGAACAGTGCAGTGAAGGACACCAATGGAAGCTATAAGTTGGGACCCTAAGGGGGGCACTTCTGCACAGTCCCTAGAGGGAAGACATGACAGGGATGCAAGGGTTCTGCTGGGCAGTTCTACACAAATTCTGAGAGCAGTGCAGGACATGCAATAAAGGGTTAGTTGGGCATGTCTACGTAGTTTTGGAGAAAAGTGTAGAGTAAGGCAGCATAGGACCTCTGAGATAGTATTGTGTAGTTTCCAAGAGCAAGGCATGGCAGGGTCACAAGGGACCTTCTGTGCATGACTGCGCAATTTTTTAGAACAGTGTAGGACAGGCAGCAGAAGCTTAGGTGGGCATGTCTGCACAGTTTTGGAGAACAATGTAGAGAAAAAGGAGGACTTGCTAGACATGACTACACATTTTTCAAGAGCAATGCATGATGGGGCTGCAAGGGACCTGCTGGGCATGACTATGCAATTTTGGAGAATAGTTTAAGACAGGTAGCAGAGGGCCTACTAGACATATCTGCACAATTTTTGAAGGTAGTGCAGAGCAAGGTAGTAGAGGGCCAGCTGAGCATGTCTACGCAGTTTTAGAGGACAGTGTAGACCCAGGTCTTAGAGCAGTACAAGCTTCCTGTGGACAAGAGGGAGGCATGATGACTGCACTTGAGAAATGTGCAATTTAGTTTGGACATGGATGCAGTCTTTTGTGCAGTTCTGGGAGACATACACGCTGCTCACTTCTAGGATTGTGTAGTGCAGCTGATTTGGAGGACAACCTCAAGCACTGCGCAATTCTAGGTAGTGGCGCAGGGTCACTAAGGGCTGATAATACGCAATGCAGCTCAGTCGAGGTCCGGCAGAAGAGGGTTGTCCGATCAGACAAATTTATAGGAAAATGGATGTGTTGAAAGCAACTGAACTTGTGCAGACTTGACATCATGATCACACACTTAGAAAACTACGATGATAAGACAACATAGACCACCAGGGCAACAAGACAAAACATGCCCTCGGTGAGACTGTCTTAGAGCTGAGAGCGACAAGTGCAACCCTTGGATGACCATGACAACACTTGCACGAAAGTGCTTACAACTTTGTGTGTGAGTATGTTGGATGTTTACATAGTGAAGACAACCCAAACACACAAAGACAAACCTTCAAAATCACCAGAACAAGATCACAAGATTGACAAAGAAATCAATATACCAAAAGACAACCGCTGGTAAAAGAAGCAAAAGGGGTGAAAAGACTTCACAAGAGCTCATGGGGTGAGATCGAGTGTTTGCAATCATCAAAGGAAAAACCAAGGAAGGCTCTGAAATTTGGATGCAAGCCAAATTTTTGAAGGGTGTTGCAGCCGCTACAACACTTGGTGACACACTGGTTGAATACGAGCTTCTCTGTTTTGGTTCATTTACAGTGGAGGGCCTTGGCCTTTAAGTGATATTTGATTCATTGTGCGGATCATTTCGAATTCCCCACTTACCTTGTGGATGGACATGGTTCACCTTGTACCGACTAGTTGAACACAACACAAAATTAAGCCAGATCATAGTGTTTCAAATCAAGAAGGGTAATTTGGCTCGCGAGCTTAAGATTTTTAGAGTATAGTTTTTCATCTTTGGTGTTTCTCCACTGTCAGCAGGCCTCGACAGTACCCTGATAGAGTCACATAGAAACACAAGAATTTCTCCACTGCCAACGAGCTTGGACAGTACCCCAGTGGAGTTGCCTGCTCCACCTCTCCATGCAAGAAGCCTTTCTCTTCTTCCGCCTTTGTTATTTTTTTGAAAGAGAACTGTGCATAAGCACTTATTTATTTTTGGGGTGGAAGAGGGATCCTGACTTATTGAGAGAAGGAGAGGTTGTTCCTTCAGAAAGCATATAAATACCTTTGATTTAGTTTTTCTCATTTATATTTCCCCCTTCTCTGTTTCCACTAGTTGGATAAGCTTGAACACATTAGAGCAGAAAACTAAGTATAGGTATGAGGTTTCCCAAAATGGACACAGGTTCATGGTTCGACCAAGATTTCCTCATGGATGGATCATATTTTCCATCAAGAATTCTTCAGCGATAAGTTGCAACTAAGTACAAAGAAGACGGACATAGGATTGGCCAAGCACTGCAATGTCACAAGACTCTTTGAACTTCAACCACATACCCATTCCGAAACTAGAACACAATGCAGGCACAACACTTATTTGTGTAGTGCAGACAAACAAAAAACTCAACACGAAAGGAAAAACAAGACGAGAGGAAAGGGGTACACAACAAGAAAACAAAACTAGAAGACAAGAAAGCAAATGACTAAAGCAACAAGATGTAAAATAAGAAAACCATGACAGAATACGAGTGCAATATGAGTGCAAGGAAGGGAAAGCTGAGATGCAACTAATCCTACTCCTATCCTAACAGCTAAACGGTCAGGGTTACATGAAATGAAATTTCTAGTGAAGCCACCATAGTCACTCCTGACCTACATCCACAAAGATACAAGTGATTAAGATAGATAAAAAGTAGTGTGCAACAGAAAATACAAAAAACTTGAATAATATGCACATAGAAAGGAAGGTCTTTCAGCAAGCGCGAGGAAGGATTGAAGCGTGTTGCTTGCAACATGGCTTTGCTAAGTAAGATTGTTTTATCCATTCAACAATTGGATCATAAAATTTGTGATGGTTGTTTGGAAATCCTCGTGATTTTTGAAAAGATAGATTTATGATTCAAGAGATGGGATCAAGATGGGAATCTGAGAAGGAAAGATAGATCCGATCATTCTCAGCAGTCATGCCAAGAGAGTGAACCTTTCATAACCATTAATGAAGGTTGAGGTGCCTCACCTACTTGACAGAAATCTGAAGAGAAATATGGTAAAAAATGAATATCAGATGAGCCAAACAACAGTCACCCAAGATAGAGAAATTACCAGATGAGTTGGTTGAGACGTCAGATTCCTAGTTTGAAATGAAAAAATATAAATTCATTTGAACAATCTTACGAACACTTTGAACAATGGAACCAAGTTTGTTGTGAGCTAGACATGACGGATCACCTTCCTACAACTAGTGAAAAATTGCGCAAGCATCATGGTCATCAAATGAATTTAAAAAGGATGCTAGCACTATGAATGCATGAAACCATTTGGGGAGAGGAACTTGATTCATGTGATAACTCGTGTGTGCATCATCACACAGAGGAATTGCTAGTATGATGAGTGGGTAGATTCATAGTACATTATTCGCAAGAATATTGAAGAGTTGATCATGAGAGGGAAAATTCGATAAGTATGATTGCGGGCAAAGACAATCTTTGAGTTGATCGACTTCACAATTCCATGATTTCATGAGAAACAAACATTACAAACATGAGTTTGATGTAAGAGATGTGCATGAAGATGGATGTGTTGTAACAAAATCGTGGATTTGGTCATAAGCAAAATTTTGATTGAAAGATCACACTTGGAATACCAAACATTTTTTACATGGGGATCCACAATGAATGAAACCATGCAGATAGACATATTGTGCATGAGAAACCAAATCTGATTTAGTTTTGGGGGCTTACCAGAGTCATGA
The DNA here is from genome assembly GCA_000404065.3 of Pinus taeda. Lineage (NCBI taxonomy): Eukaryota > Viridiplantae > Streptophyta > Pinopsida > Pinales > Pinaceae > Pinus > Pinus taeda. The sequence goes on along the minus strand of APFE030144635.1, from coordinate 307,221 downwards.
GGTCCTAACATAACCATCAATGGGCATTGAAGTGCCTCGACTCCCTGGTACGTTCCAAGGCTTTCCAGAATTAGAGAATCGTATTTTGAAGCTTCAACTAGATCATGTATGGCTTGAGGATGGTTGTTGTTGTTGATTTCAAAACTGCTCTCAGGATGGTAGCCATCTATGTCATAGGTTGCACCATATTTTTCAGATTCAACAAGCTAATTTGAACAGTTGTCTTCATGCAAGAGAAGAGATGACAAGGAATGGGAAGTACACTCAGTGATTAGACTATTTTCAACTTCATCATGGACAGACTAACTGCCTTGTGCCAATTGAGGATATAACTCATGAGATAAAGAAACAAGAGAATGTGGAGTATCTTTGACACATGTGGATGTGTTGTGAATGGTAGGATACTCTGGAAAGTAAGGTGAGGAGGAAGTTTCGATATGAATGTCTTCTTTGATCAGAGCAAATTCTAGATCTGAGTTAGAGTCTTCATGAGAAAATAGAAGATCACATGATGTGCTTGGGCATTCATTACAACATATGGAAGCGTGGGAGTGATGACTGCCCAAGACTGGGGTTTGATCGAAAGAATTAATTGTATAGGGTGTTCCACCGATATTAGTAAATTGATAAGCATTCAAGAATGGAAGCTCATTGTTTTGATGCATACAATTTTGAAACGAAGAGGGAAGATTGAGAGTGTCCTCACCTTTCTACTCCTCTGCCTGTGTAATGTGACTGCCTTGCCCCTGATCGCAATTTGAGCCAGTAGCTGGAGAATCAAGAGAATGTGAATAGATGGTTGGTGATGTGGATTGATCAAGCGAGTCATGGTACAAGCATTCATGGCTTGTAGATGATGGAGGATGGCATACATGAAGATCATATTCGGTACTTGAGTTATGAACAATGACATCCTCTTGCGGAATGGAGGAGTGAGTCTTCGTTATAGGCTTCCTAAGCCCTTCTAGAACTTCCTCCATAGCAGCGGGAGATAGATGAGAAGATGGGTTGGGACATGGTGAGCAAATTTATTAACTTTGAATTCACTGCAACGGGGCACCCACATGGGGACCAGAAAAGGAGGAAGACAAGGAACAAATGGGGTGTTGGGCTCCTTCTTTGCAGTCTGAGGTGCCTCATCATTTGCAAGAATTAGGGAAGAAGGGAAATCGGGAGGTTCACCATATTGATAACTATGAACCAAGCGTTTAAACTCTTATCTTAAGAAGTCAAAGTTCATAAGATGTTCAGGAATTTTGTAACAGAGGTGAAGGAAGCGATTAGCAAAGTCCTCAACTAATTCGTCAAGCTCCATACTTAAATGACAATTTTTTTCATGGAAATTCTGGTAGCTATACTCATCGAACGTTTTAATCGTCATTTCGTCAAGCTGACCAAATGAATCAATAGAGGAAATGGGTAATGTGTAATACCAGCGTTGAGCACAACCTTCGAATGTGAGGGTGAGTAATACATTCCAAACATCTTTGTACTCTATCTTGTGGCCTAGGCAAAAGTTTATAACTTGGTGCACATGCGCACGAAAAGATGGTTCACCCTCACCACTGAACTTTAACTTGGGAAAGGTCATGGATAAATTCCATGGGGATGGTACATTTGAACTTTGTAGAAAGACATCTCAGGATTCTGATGTCAGGAAGAGCCATTTTTAAATAAGATATTCAAACCAAAATCTTTGGGCACAACTTGTCATTTGGCCCTCCTTCTAGCGCCATTTTGTTGACGGTGTTGGACCCGCCAACAAAGGGGATCTCCTTGATGTGAAGTCCCAACTAGACCTCACATTGTTGGTGTAGGAGTCCCATCTAGTATGAAGGCCTGGTTGCCATATACTTAGAGATCTACCTTGGCTCCAGTTGTCAGCACATGAGAGTTTTACGATGATATCTTCAAACAGTAAGGTACGTGTTCCTGATGAGTGCATAATGTAACCGTGTCAAGGTTCTCTTACTATAAAGGGAGAGAGTAAAGTGAGCCTCTAGATGAGAGGTAATAGTACCACCCAGGGAGAGACACACATGAACCAACAATGGTATGTCCAACGTCCAGCGGAGTAATCCACAATGGATGCAACAACATTTAAAACCAAAGTGCAAGGTAAAACACGTACACTGTCTAGTAGAGTATTCCACGTGGAGGTGACAATCATTATAACCAATAAACATGAATGGTCTGTCTAATGTCCTATAGAGTAATCCACATGGACGAGACAACAATGATAAACAATACAACACGTCTTCAACAATGTAAGTACTAAAATAGCCAAAGTAGTTCAACTATCTTAGTAAAAGTTAAGAAAACATGCATCACAAATGTTTAAAGAGTATTCTTACAAACTTCTACAAAACATGCGTGAAAACGTGTTGGCCTTAACAGAATTTTGAATTAAGAAAAAATCCCAAGTCACATTTGTACACCATACATGACTTGTCCCAGTAGTGGGACATTGGAGCCACTCCTCACTCCTCAAAGAATAGACTACAAACTCTCAAGGCTATGTGGGAGGAGACAAGGTGAAAAATCCTTGCTCATACAATGGGAACGCTATATATAGCCAAGGGTGATTCTTGACCCTTGTGACTCTTGGACTACCCTCATGGCCGTTCAACTTCCAATGAATTTTCAACTAACATGACTCTTTAACTTCTTGTGTGTGTCCATTGGACTTCACTTTACATTAAATTGAGTTAAAACGAATATGGCCCATAGTGGTGATGTGGCCAAGACATCTCATGACACAAATTGACATGACATTGTTGACATGTACTGGCTGATTGTGGTGTCCATGTCAAGTTGTTGTGTTACTGAGTGATAGATGTACTCTTGGTGTGCTTTGTCTTCTCCTCCACATGGAATATTTTTGTGGGGTCTTCGATGGTCTTGGTCTTGCTTGATGGTTCAATGCATGTGCTCCTTTTGCTTTTTGCTTGATATGCTTGTTACGTCCGTCCAGTTGTAAGGAAGTCTTCTAGCATGTGTGCTCCTTCTTCATCTCATTCATCATCTCGCCATGATATATCAATGTACATGTTCCTACAATTCACTCATGATGAAATGACATCAAATCCAAAACCTCCTAGTCTAGCATGATGCATTGTTCTCATGGTCTCGGTGACAGGGAGGGAGGACAACTCACTGAGACAGGCAGAGCGTAGCTCAGGCTAGAATGAGGAACTCTAGGAGGACAACTTGCACTGTTGGGAAAAATTGTGCGGTGACCAGTGGGAGACATAGTTGCGCAGTGAAGGACACCAATCGCAGCTTCAAGGTGGGACCCTAAGGGGGAACTTCTGCGCAGTTCCTAGAGGGAATACAAGACAGGGTTGTGTTGATGCCTCGAAAATCGCTGCAACAACACTGTGGGGTAACCACCCGGTCCGGACCTTAAAGCAGCTCCTTTTTCATTTGGTGTGGTGGCTCCGACTGGTTTAACTAGGTCCAGTTACCTTCTCCCTATCGCTATTGGTTTATTATATATCTTTAACTACCAATAGACATGGATATCAGATCACTTCTTCTTGCTGATCAGGCAATAGAATGACCCTTAAGCTGATTTAGGTTCAGCCAAGCCACAACTAAAGTTTTTCCTCTTCAAGAAGAGGTCTTAAAAGAATATAGAGATTACTCTAAATGCAAGTTTATTCCATAATGCAAGCAAAAGAAACTAATCTAAATCCTATCTTAATTAGGCAGATATAGATCTAACCCAACTAAGAGCAAGATAATTAAAATATTGGGATTTAAACATGTATTGCTTATAATGAATATCAAGTTAATGAAGTAGCTCAATTAACTGATATTATGGATATCAAAACAAATCCTATTGAGACCTTTTAACTAAAATAATAAACCAACAACATTCCAGGAAGTAGTTCACAAAAATGATATTGATTATCAAATCAATAAATCCAATAATTAAACAATAATATGCAGAAATAATTCATAACATATTACTATTTAATAAATCAGTTTTATAAGATAGATTTTTGAGCAAGTAGTTACTCAGAAATCAGAATTTAATCCATAAGAACAGAGATACATAATAACAAGATTGAGACAAGTTACCCATATTGACAAGAGTGTACAAACCTGAATAAGATGAGACATTCTTGTTACCATAAAAATGAAACTGATATTTGAAACAGTAGTTTTAGAAATACCAATTTATTGCATCCATTTCTCTGACCTTGGTCTCCAACAGTCCTTTACATTGCTTGAACTTCTGCCTTCAAAACTAGAGCCACAATAGTGCAAACTCTGCCCCTCATACATGATTCAAGATACAAAGGAAAAATCCTCAATAATTCCCAGATTTGAGATTTTCTCTCCTCTCTCCTACAACTAAATTCCTATTATAGTAGTGCTTTTAGAAGCCTAAAATTGCAAAGAATAACAGGCTCTTTATTACATTCTGCAATCTATAATTTATACTATTTGTGAAGGAATTCTTGAGAGGAAAGTTTGTTGAAGAGAAATCTGCCCAATCTAATTTTATTTGCTCAAAATTCCAATCTTTAATTGCTGGAGCTTTCTCATTGATTGAGATCATTTTCTCCATATTTCTTCTACTAATTTTCTGCAAAAAGAAATCAAAATGAATTAAGATGCAACAATAAAATCAAAATATCATTGCTAGCATTTAAAATAAATCCAATCAAATTCAATTAAATAAATAATTGAAAATAAAATGTAAGCTTTCTATTGATGCATGGGATGGTTTGATTGGCCAAGGATATTATTGACGAATGGATCTGCATTGAGAAGAGGCTTGGACAAATGAAAATGCAGAAAATAAAACTCAGAAAATTGATTTTGCTTTAGAAATTCGTAGCTTGATCTTCTGCCTGATTTTTGACCCAATAAATGACCAAATCTATTAGTGAAACCTCCTCAGAAATAGTCTCCATGATTTTATCTTTCCAATGAGCCATCCTTGACCTCATTTGACCAAGTATAACTCAATCTATGAGCCTCCAAAATTGATGGATCAAATCTGGCATAAATATGGAAATTTTGTCGCTGGACTAAAAACCAGAATTTAAATTAAAGATCTAATCATAGATTAGAATTCTAATTATCTAATAATTAATTCTAATTTATTGTTAATTAAGAACTAAACAAATTAATAAATAAAATATTATTAATTAATCTAACTACTTAATATTATTAACTTTTATAAATAAATTAAATCTAATCATAACAATTAAATAAATTAAATGAAATTTAAATTTTAATTTAATTAATTAATTAATGATTTATATATTAATTAATTAATTATCTAAAATTTAATATTAAATATTAACTTTTATTTTAATATTTACATTACACTATTCTTACTTTTATTCATTTCACTCATACGTATGAGTGATTTCAAAACTTCAAACAAATACCAAACTTGTAATGAGACTTGGGTTAATGCCTTATGCCCCATCGCATCGTAAGTCGGGGAATGAAGATTATCGGGGTTTCAAAAATGTGTCAAGTGAAAAACCT